>JAOTQE010114499.1:2500-12997 GCA_025631205.1 Nesometra sesokonis
TTATCATTATCATCATCATCATTGTTGCCATTTCTGTTGCCAGCACCATCACCATTATCAAAATAATCTATCATTAGCTTAGTTTTAATACTCATTTGAAGCAAGGCATGACGAAACCATCAAGTTGTCGCACAGGAAGTTATTGTGAAATAAGCAAATAAACACTAGGAAATATAAACAAATACAAAGGAAAATTTTATCTATTTTGCTCCATAACTTTGGTTCTAGATATCCGTTTTTGATAATTGACCCCTCATTGTGAAGCTTACAACTAGTGTAATATGGTTTTGATATTGACTCCATATTCAATAATGCGACAACTTGGTGGTTTTGCCATGTCATACCTCATTTATGGTCATATCCTTCAAAGGTCATGTAGTCATAACCACTACATTTTTATAGGTGCTATTGCACCGGAACAGAAACAGCATTTGGAGAACTTTTGCAATGCACATTTAGTAGGCAGCTTTATTTTGTACTATTTTTCTAATGTCCAGTTTCTTTTTTTCTGATCATACTCCATTTCAGTAGTGTATCTGATGTGAATCTTGTTAATTCATTTGTTATTTTTCAGGAGATATTCAACAAAAACAAATTAAACATTCAGGAAATCTATGTCTGGTAACTAGGTCAATCGATAATATATGCATCATGGAAAAATAAGATAAAGAAGGCATTAAAAGATATAAGACAAAACCAATGGATTAAACAGTAAAAAGAATGAACCAACAAAGGACTTGCATCGCTAATCATGCATGATGATGTTGATACATAATGGATGATGATGGTGTTATCTCTTGCCCTCTGCCAGTTTAATACAAGACTAGATTCTTAATTTACCTACCATTTATAATAACAAGCATGACTTTGTTTTTGCATATTGCATTTAGTTTATGAGCATAAAGTGAAATAATTTACATTGTTTGGTCTAAATTGGGTTATTTCTTCACTTGCACATTGATAATGTTCTTCAATTGGGGCGTTATAAATGTCCGATTAATATTATTATATTTCTAATAAGCTCTCATGAGAGAGCAATCCTGCTCACTCTCTCATGTCCATACTGAAGAGCGAAAATTCTTATTTATAGTCCAAACGCATTGGAATTCTCTTTCTTCAAACCTCCGTAATATTAATTCTTACCAACTTTTTCTTTCTGAGCTTAAAACTTTTAATTAGCTTGCAATTTGTCTTTTACACAATTATCTCTTTGCGCTGGTGGCAAGTTTCTTTAACTTTAACAGGCACAGTATAAGCATTACCGAATTATTATTATTTGTTGGTTATGTCAAATTATGTAAGTATATAAGTTGTAAAAGGCCGGGTGGGCGTGGTTGGCAGTTTGATTTTGACAAGCAGAAATATTAAGCTTTCTAATGGTATATAACACTTCTTTGAATTGTTTTCAAACTTTGTGCACTTTTTATTTTAAAACATACATTTAGGAGAGTTACTAAAATGACCACATTTTCACCGAAGTCTACCACTATTTCATTTCTATCGTCAAAACTATTGACCCTACAACAAATGGGTAAACAGACTCTTGTAGATGAATAAATTACAAAAGTGTTGATAAAAGATACATTGTTATTGGCTAAGTAGTCTTTGTGCACTTTTTAATAGCGAATCAGCATCAATTTAATAAAATCACCCTACAAGAAGCCCAGGTCAAATGACGTCATGCAAGCATTCTGCTCACGATTCAGACCATCTTGTCAGTGATTGGCTATCAGCAGTCACGCTAGGCTGGTCAGGTCATAACGCTTCAATGGACAACAGCCTAAGAAGTGTATCTTTTGTCCATATCGCTATACCAACTTTTCAATATGCTGTGTGCCTCCTTAAATCCACGCCTGGTGCATGCAGTTGTGACAAACACTTAAATTAACACACTTTTGAACTCGATGGTAAAATGCATACAAATAAAAGATTTTCTTAAATTCCAAACCAAACTGTCTATTTTGAGTTATTTTCCACAATTAATACAGGGAGTCTATGATGTTACCTTCAATTACACTTATTCTAATAGTGCATAATAAAGAATTTCAATTAGTTAACACAACTAGAAGGCCTGTTGACATGCTATTAACCCTTCGAAAAAATAACACCCTCTAACTAGGTAGGTCAACCATGTTAAATTACTAGAGAGATCTTCCTAGAAACACGTGAGAACTACCCAGTAAGGTAGTATATAATTACCTTGTCTGTTGATTTTATTAATGCTTGAAGCTCAATAAGTAATAACAGTTGTATTTTCCTAAGTTTTTATAGAGCATTGCTGACCATATCCTTGGAGTATCCCTTGATATGGTAGTTTTATAGGGTTTAACCCTATTAACTACTTATATCTACCTTGTTACTACCATTATCTACCATGTTAACAGAGTTTTTTTTTAAGGGAAAGGGGTGCATTTATACCATTTGCATGGCATCTGCGTTCACCCTATTGTTTTATTTGCACACCATACTTAATTCATATATTTTGTTTTATTTGTGTTCAGGTCAAAAAACATTGTCGGCATTGTGGTTGGACTTGTTGCAGCCGTTCTTGCCATAATTGTGATGTTGATGGTTGTGCTCTACTGCTACGTCAGAAGAAAGAAGGAATCAAAAGAATACTATGATTTACCAGCAGCAGTTGTAAGTTTAAATACTATGTATTGAATTGTCAAATTTGTCATTATTTACCCTTTCACTGCTTTCCCCAGGTACATTTTGACCACAATACACAGGATATCACCTACTCTACACACCATGTTTATTTTTTTTATACTTTGATATTTCATGTTTTTCAATATTCTGTCAACAAACTTGGATTTTTTTCTATTTTTTATTATAAATAATGAACATAAACCATTGATGTATTAAATTTGTCTATCTTCATCATTTTGCAGTGTAAAAAACTACTGTATTTGTTCTACCATGAAGTCACGTGACCACATATGGTAAATGCTAAATTCCCCCACCACACAGGGAAAGTGTATTAATTTGTAAAATACTGTAAACTCCTGATAAAAATGTGAATTCTCTTTCTGAACCTAAGGCACATGGTTCTAGGGCTTCTTTCCAGTTTCAGTAAAAAGCAGATGAGAGTGTGGTACTCGCCCTATCACAGGTTACTTCCCAACAATTTGCAAGTACCCATCATACAGCTGGGTAAACTGCAGCAATGCGAGTAAAGTGTGTTGCCTAGGCACACATGCAACTGAAATAAGTGGGTGTTGGGATTCTGAACCATAACCACTGCACCAACTGCTCCCGCTTTATCTCTTGCTTGTTAGTATATAATTATTAAATACTTGTCAACTTGTATTCTACAATTTCAAATTGTATTTTTTTCTTTTTTTAATTTGTAGGAGGTTCCATTACATGATGCTAAGTTCAACAGGGTTGTAAGTTTTATTTTATTTTATAAACTGAACTAAAATGGGGTAGAGCCAAACAAAATGAGACATAAGTCGCAATTGCTAGCTTTACACAATAGGCAGAAATTTTAAAATTGTCATTTTTCAAATTTTATTTCATTTAAAAATTTACAGTTCATACATTCAACTTTCATACTATTTTACAATTTTCAGGTATATGATCAAACAATTTTTAAAAAGACATTTAACATGACCTTGCTCAGTCAATGTATACTGATGAACAATTTTCAAATGAAGTTTTCTCAAAACTTACATATGTACTGGAAATAATACAATTTTCGTTAAGTAACTCCAGAATCAGTTTCCGAGAAACACCATGGTCATGTCCAGTGTGGAATATATTTTTACAGTGTAGTTAACTTTAAAAAAAAAAAATGTTCCAAACAGTGCATGTCTATTACAATGTAGATTGATTGATTGTCAATTAGTTGACAAATGATGATAAAATAATGAATCCTGAATTTGAGAGAACAAATTAATCATGTTTATACTTTTTGTATTGTTATATTTATTTGTGATTCAGAGGTTTTTATGAAATGTTTGTTCTTTAGATATATTAATAAATCATAAATATAAAAACTAAACAATTATGAAAGTTTTCTAGCCAGGAACTGTTATAATATTTTTTCTTTGTATTATAATTATTATTGTTGTTGTTGTTGTTGTTGTTATTGTTGCTATAGTTATATACCATTGTTTTTTGTTTTTTTTTGTAGACTGCTCGAGCAAGTGGTCGTGCACCAAATAAAGCGAAGTTGACAATAATCAAGCAAACTGAAATTATAAAGGGCAGTGAGTTAGGATCTGGAGCTTTTGGTACAGTCTACAGTGTAAGTCATTTTCCTAGTTTTAGAAGTAGTCGAATTTATAGACCTATATTTTCCACATTACAGAAGTTTGACCACATAATTCAATCTGTAACAGAAATTGGCCATCGTAATTATGATAATCTTGGGTGCTGTCAATTCAAATGTGACTTAAATGAGGCCCAATAAAAAAAAAATTTTATTAATCTTGCATGCTTCACTTTCTGGGGAAATCCTGCTCTTATTTTTTACTCATTTTACTACTTTAAACGATCGTTTTTTTTCCTGTCATATTCACTTCAAATGCTTTGGATTTTCTTAAAATAAATTAACATGAATGATTCTCAAGCTATTTTTTCGCACTCACGATGATGTACATAAAAACTAGGCTTACAACGATTAATGTTCGCTGTAGGCTGGTGTGCACTGTATTGTTCATATGGCCATCATATTTGTCTATCTAAAATAGTGACAGACAATTGGGCCCACCCCAATATTATTGCAAAATTGGTGAGTCAGTTAAAAAGAAAAAACTCCCACCCTCATCAGTTTTTATGCTTTGGTAGGGTGGTAAACTAATATTTGTTTATGGGGGCCCCTAACATCCTTATAATAGTTTTTTAGGTAACAAAAGAAAGGGGGCCTTCCCCCTTTTCCCCTTACCTATTTATTTTCAAAATCCTTGGGATTCCCCATATCAAATTCTGATTTTTATTGGCTTTATAATTGTTACTTGAAATTATTTTCAACAAGATTAATTCTTCCTCAAACTGTGTAGTTTTGCAAAGAAAGCAGATTGAGAGAATGGAGTTTTAATTGGATTGAAGATATTAGTATAAAAAATAATTACAAACAAGCCTTTAAATTTGGTGTCATGAGAATTATATATCATAAACACAATCAATGTTGTCATAGTTTTTAATGGATGATTATATTCTTGCATTCCCAAGAGTTTATTATAAAATAATCTTCCTGTGAATAAGTGCACACTTTATAATAACTACTGAATTTAAATAATTTTTCGAGGTCTTAAGTTTCTTTAGGACCTTGTTCTACTTTATTTCTGCTTATTTTCAAAATGTATGAAAAAGTAGTTTCATCTATTTGTTAAAGTTTCATAAAACACAAAAAAAAATAAGAGAAAATTTAAATGTAGGTTTATTCTGGGTCTTCTCGGATAAGGACTTAAATTTGAAATCCAGTGTACACTGGCCTGGCTTGTGTGTACTTAAAATTTCATAGGAGTAGGGACACTCCAGTGTTGTTCATTTTCCTGTCATTGTGAAAATAAAATTAATTCAATGGATACAACAATTTATGTAGCCTGTAAGAAATGGATTAATGTACTTGTAGATGTAGATAGTAATATTCAATAGGACATTTATTTTCTTTCAAAGCACATTATATATATAAATAAGTGGTAAAATAAAAAAATACAAAATATGGAGCAATGAAAGAAGGCAACATCCTGAAAAGACAACAGTCTTGTGTTGGGCATGCCTGAAGTCAATACAACAAATATAAGAGCGGGAAAGATAAGTAATTTGAACAATTAAATTAAATAAATAAATAGATAAATAAGTAAATAAATAATAAAATAGATAAATAAATAGATTAATAAACAAATAGGTCCTCATGCCTCATGTAGTTTTTTTTTCTCACCCTTTAATATATTTGTCTTTCATGTTTATGTATTATGGATAGACACCATGCGTCTGAAATAAAGTTGAAATGAATGAATGAATGAATGAATGAGTTCATTGATATCTGTAGAATATAATACCTTAAAAGCATTAATCCTGTGTTTTTTTAAACAGGGTTATTGGATTCCAGACAACAAGCGTTTCCGTATCCCAGTTGCTATTAAAGTTTTGCAAGATTTGTCACCGTCTTCCAGTGATGAACTTCTAGCTGTAAGTATCCACCGATATCTTTGATAGATTTTTGTAATGTACCATAGAAAAGACAGTCCAGTCAAAGATTAATACACAATAACAGAGATTATTGTTGTATCTATATTTGAAAGGTTAGAAGGCTTGACATCAGACCTTTAAGAAAAAAAAATTTAAGATGTTTGCTTGCCATAGGTGAAATCAAATTGTGATAATCACCAAAATGTGAAGTTTAAAGTGACTCATTATGTGAGGTCTCGCCACAAAATGAGTTGCATCATAGGTGAGATCAAATTGAGATAATCACCAAAATAGATCTGAATTTAAATTTTTGTGAAATTTAGTTTTAATAAACAGTGAATATTATGATACAAATATTTTATTATAATATAATTTTTAGGTCACTTCTTTCCTGCGGGAAAGTATCCTTCAGGCAGATTTTCTGAGATTTATAGTCTTTTAATTGTTTATTTTGTTATTGCTTTATTGGCGAGTTTCTCAAAACTGTGTTTTCATCTTTGAATCTACTTCTCCAATGAATATGATTGTCATTTAAAGTATAGATAACAGCTATATTTTTCTCTAATAGATGGCACCAATACCATGAGACTCATTTTGTGGTGAAACCTCAGATTTATCATCACAATTTTGTTTTCCCAACAACCGTTACTTGCCCACACAGAACGCTCTCTATGGGAAATAGCAGGTTTAAGTTAATTTAAGCACTTGGCTGCCAGACAACGTATTTTGAAATTATGGTTGCTCAGTGAAATATTTAGTTGCTTTTGAGAGGCCTAGACAAGTAATTTATAACCTGTGTTTAACTCGCTCTAATCTAAAATAAGTTGTATGAATAATGAATAAGGTCTAAGGTCAAGTCAGGTCGAAGCATACGAAAACTCGAGTATAGGTCTTCTAATGTTGGAAAGTTTTTGTATGCTTTGACCTTGATAAAACGTATAGTAGAAACTTTGAACAGGCTTATTCAGTTATGATAAAAATTATAACTGCACTTATAATAGAGTTTTCTGTAGTTTATATAAATGAAATCAAACTATAACGCATGATGTCCACACTTGTGTCCGAGATATGCTCCGTTGTATACAGGTACTAATGTTGCTAGTAACACTAAAACTGGTCTGTGTTGTCAATTTGCTACTTGAATTTAATTCAAATAAAATTCAAGTCATACTTTACAAGAAATTTTATTTTAAAAGGAATCTGGAGTCATGGCAACTGTAGAACATCGTTGTGTTTTGCGTCTTCTTGCTGTCTGTATGTCAGAGCCTATGATGATGGTGACTCAACTTATGCCATTAGGGGCACTGTTAGATTATGTCAGGAAAAACCACAATCAGATTGGTGCATACCATCTTTTGAACTGGAGTATGCAGATTTCAGAGGTAAGTAATGATTTTAGCACTGATGAGGAGCTCTGGATGGACTCATCTCATTTTTTTTATTTTTAAAAGTTACATTTGTTTGTATTCATTAATAAATAACACATACTGTATTAGCCCATCAAACATTTGAGTTTTATTATAACTGCCAACTTTTTATTTACGCCAATACGTAAGAGATTCACCGCCACCGGTGCTGGCCTACATTTCCCCGATTTTGATTTAACAAGAAAAAAAGAATCATTTGTCCATTTTCATGTCCAACATACCACACCTTTGGGACCGTTTTTGCCATATTTTGCTTTCCATTGTCTCATGCATGAGAAAAACTATTTACATAATTTTCTATGCATGAGAATTCTGTTTATTTACTGTTATTACAAATTGCTTGTCTGAAATTTCACGGCTCCCAATTTGGTCTCCAGGAAATTCACTCCATCTCTTGGTTTCTCGAAAATGACAAATTTTCTCCCAGAATTTTAATTTTTTTGTGATTATCTCCATGATTTTTAGTAGATTAATTAAATAGAACAAAAATATGCAGTATTTTCTCATTTATTTTGAAACTAAATGATAGGCTGAAGGTCCTTTTCTACAAATACAAAATATAACACCTGTGTGTAAATCATAAAAAATGAAGCATTTTTGTTTATATTGATATAATTATTATTATCACGTTTACATGCCAATTTTGCCTCCAAATTGGTTTAAAATGCTAATCGAAAAAACCTCCAGGAATTTTAGTTTACCAACTGGGAAGCTCTGAAAATTAAAAAAACTAGTACATGAATTTGGTTTAATAAGTGAATTAATCCATAACCTAATAATATAATGAATATTTTAAATTGGAGTTTATGTAAATTTCAATGATTTGGTAAAATCAATCTAGGTTCTGTTTCGAACTCTCTAGAGCAACAATTTTTTAATATGAAATTCTTTGTAACAGGAATCATGATTGTTTTTCTGATAGAGGGCAGCATATCATATTTTGTCATTCTCATAACACTTTTAGAAGCAATAGCAGCATACTGTATTGCTGAATAAACTTATACTGTGTTTAGCAGGGGTCTAAACTGGCATAACCACCTACTCCGCCCACCCCCTAAAATTGACCTGAAAAATACTTAACTCCACTAAACAGCTGAAACACATGATTTACATCACTATGATGGCTACAGAGAATCCCAAGATCAAAGTCTCTGCAAATAACAGTTTTTTGCTTGTCAAAACAATATTAGGGTATGTGCTACTTGGTTTAAGAAGAACACCGTCTAACTCGCAACAATTTTGACTTAAATATGCAAATACTTTTGCATATTGTATTATTTGTGTAAAAAAAATCATGAATTTTAATAGTTTTCTAATAGAATTTCAACAGTCTTTTGAAGCAAAACAGTATTAGGCTTTACAGTACTGTGATCATTAAGGATGTATATTAAATGGGAGAGGACTTACCAAGATTAAACACCACTCAGAGCTCCCAAGTTGTAAAGACAGAATTCCTGGAGATTTTTTCGTGGTCGTTCTACCACTGTTTGTAATATCCACCCATTCTATAATGTCTGGAAAAATACCCTTACTTTAAGACCTTGACTGTTTTTAATGATAATTTCTACCATGTACTGACAAGGTTAAGACTGTGCTGTTACTGTTTACCAAAACATTACTGAACTTCATAGTTGCTTACTTTCAACCAATAATTTGAAATATATAGGCCAATTGATGCTCTGATTGTGAAATGTTTACAAAACCTGGAGAATTTTGTGGTGAATACTAAATTCCCGGAGAAAATTTGATAATTCCGGGAGCCCGGGAGATGATCCAAAATTCCTGGAGACTCTAGGACAATCCTGGAGACTTGGGAGCTCTGCACCACTTAAAATTCAACTGAAATTATCTGACTGAACCACATGGTTTAAAGGGAAAATGGCAACTAAGTAAAGCATAAGCAAATTCATGCAAATAATCTCTTTTGCCGTATCATTGATAAAGCCTCCACTAACTCATGATCCTTCATCCACCCCTGATCATAGAGGCTTTTCACACCTCCCCACTGTGATCATGATTTAGATGTTTATGTCATTTGGTTTTTATTTTTTTTTAAGGGTATGGAGTACTTGGAGTCGAAACATCTGATACATCGAGATTTAGCCGCCAGGAATGTTCTTGTACAAAGTCCAAACCAAGTTAAGATTACAGATTTTGGTTTAGCCAAGTTCTTGGATGTCGATGAACAAAAATTCCTAGCCGAAGGTGGAAAGGTAAAATATATGATAAATAACCAGTTACTTCATTCAATAAAAGTTTTGAAATGGCATCATAAATTAGTTGTATTGTACATCATGTCATTCTGAGATAAGGTCTGGATTAGGACCAATCTGTTGGTCATGGACCAGTGAAATTCATGTCGGACTAGTCAAACATTCCAGTTACTGCTCAGTTTTGGGCAGTTAAAATGTCAAGAAAATATGTCATGAATAGATGGAATTTTCAAACATTTGACATCATCAATACTATATTGACCTGCATCAGTGAAAAAATTTAATTTGGATTTGATATGGGTGGGAAAATAAAGACCAGTACCAGTTCAAACGTAGGGAAATGCGGGATATGCCTCTCCACCCCCATTATTCTTCAGTAACATTGTCCCCACAATTTTTGATAACAACTATGTTTGTTAAAGTATAACCAATATGATCTGTTGATCTGTATGAACATGTAAAGGCTTATCGTTTTTAAACATTTTCTAAGAGAAGGGATCTTCCCCTTCCAAATCTACTCGGTAACCCAGTCAGTCTTTTGGTGTTCCCTTTGCTCCTCCCCTCTACTAAAAATGGATTTTTCCAGTGAAAATAATGATTGAACACGTCGAATGCCAGACCCATTTTCTTGTTTCGTTCCTGTGTGCCAGAACAGGTTTATATGTACAAATATAGTTTTTTAAGGTTTTATTTAGTCACATATCATCAAAATA
>JAOTQE010114510.1:0-12996 GCA_025631205.1 Nesometra sesokonis
TAGGCCTAGAAAAACAGCTAGCGTAGGCCTAGGATGATGTACGGTAAGACTTAGGCGAGGCTTTGCAGACATGCGTGCAGTAGCAAGGTAGGCCTGGCGCCTAGTGTATTTTTTGTTGGTGTTAATATTTTCGCGCGTTGTTGAATTCGTGCTAGCTTGTGTTGGCGCGAAAATAAATGTACCGCGAAAATTACCGGTTTTACAGTAGTTATATGTGAAAAAGGTACCTCATTAGAAGCAAAACCTTTAAATATGAGGTCTAAACATTTAGACACATTTAATACATGGCAATAATGAAAATAAATAGCATAAGTAAAAAATAATTAAATAAATAAAAAATGCATAGTATAAGTAAATGAATAGTATTTGTGATGATAACATAAATAAAAATATTGAATCCTGTCACATTGGCATGTATCTCATTACTTGGAGTTTGTTTGTAGTTTATTAGTGGACCTTTCGGATTCCAAAGATCTTCACCCTGCAACCTGGTTTGGCTTTGTGTGTTTTGCATTCATTTCATTTTATGAAATATCACTGTTTACCATCTGGTTAAAATATGTTTTTGCTGTATGCATCATTACCTATAAAATGTAAAAAAAAACTTTACTTTTTTACCACTGCACCATCAGTATTCAAGTTGAATGGTTAAAAAAGGGATGTCGTAATCCTTAGCCAAGAAATCGGCATGGGTTCGAGGCTGCTCTCACCTAGTTCTTAGGGTGGACAAAATGTTCATGTATAGGTTTGTCCAATAACCATGGGTAGTGTGCACAAATGTCTTATTGCAATTTAAAGTGGATGGGGACAACACTGGTGTACTAATCCACATAGCCCCTACAGTGGACAGGTAAAAGTTAAAACTATTGGCAACAAGAACTCGAGTGACCCTTATGTAACAAGCAGGTTTACTAATGTGTTCCACTTAGTCTCTTTTCTAGTATAGCAATATTTGGTGCTTGCAAAATAATAGATCTATAAACTATGCAGATTTAGTGCAAAAAAAATACTTTCATTAAGATTCATGCATTAATTCTAACATTGGAATTATTAAGCTATGGAATATTAAGAGAAAATTGTTTTAAATTGTTAATATTTTTTAACTTTATTATTATGCAATTCACCTTTGACAAAACCATACACAAAACTATACATTGAGATCTTGTGTATATTTATACAGTTTGATGATTTTAATCTATGTTCAATTCAATCAAATCTAGTTGATGGAATTAAAATAATTAGTCTGAAAAGCCAATGTTGATAGTGTAAGTTTCAACTTTTAACAAACCAAGCAAATTTACTGACCTGACTGGCAGTTTCAGCCACCTCCACCAATGGTAGCCATCTTCAGAGTTATGGCTCTGTTGTTAAGCAATCCGCTCACTGGTAGGTACCGGTCGCCTAACATGCGTAACTCAGTAAGTGGAGCCCTTCATTTCAGTTCATGGTTTTCTCCTCAACGTCTGATGCCTCGATGTGTCTTATGGTTTCATCCATTGCTCTGTCTATGATCACAGCCATCATTCTGAAGATGGGTACCATTGGTGAAGCTGGATGAAATTGTCAGTCTGGTGGCCATCTTCAGAGTGACTACACTGTCTCGGTTTATGGTCTTCTCTCCGCTTTGTCTATGTCTGATCCATTTCCACTCAATGTCTGATGGTTTCATTGTCTGCTCTGTCTATGATCAGAGCTGTCAGTCTGAAGATGGCCACCATTGTTGAAGATGGCCACCGTTGTTGAAGGTGGCTCAAAACTCATTCAGGTCAGCAAATTAGCTTGGTTTGTCAAAAATTTCAACTATCGTATCTTCCAACCAGATGAACATTTTCAGTTCAAACCAATGTTGATAATCCCGAACTGATAATTGTCCTAAAGTTTATGCTTTAGACTTGACGTTTTGAGTGTTCCAGAAGCAAGTCATGCTTGGGCTTAGTATAATATGTGCATATAGAGATATCATGTAATAAAAATGGTATTTTATTATTAATTTATAGATTGATAACCATGGTAACAGATTAGTGGTTGGTGATGATTCTGCAATCAATATTCCCGCAGTTGCTGCAGCTCATGTAATACAGAGATACGTAGCGCAAGCACCAGATGAAATTACATTACAGGTTAGAGTCATAATCATTATCATCATATTTTTGTCATTGCCATCATCAATCTCTTCCTCCACCACCACTATCACCATCATCATCATCAAGATCATTGTCATCATCATCATCATCATCATCATCATCATCATCATCATATCATCGTTGTCATTGTGCCTCATTGTTGTCGTCACAAGCACCACCACCCTCATTGTCGTCATCATCATATCATCATCATATCATCATCATCGTCATCATCATCATCATCATCATCATCATCATCATCCTCATCATCATCATCCTCATCCTCATCCTCATCCTGATCATCATCATCTCATCATCATCGTTGTCATCGCTGCCTCCTTGTCGTCGACATCGTCATCGTCACAAGCACCATCACCCTCATTGTCATCATCATCACCATCATCATCATCACTACATATTATATTAACACATTTTTAATGAGATATAATTAAAATTATGATCCATATATAAGCCTAAAAATGTTTTGTTTTGTTACAAATTGACTGACCCAATAATCTACAAAATTATTTATTTCAGCTTTTCACAATCTTACAAATTTTGCTAAATACAAACAAATATACCAAAATACATAAAATTACCCCAAGAAATGTTTTTGAATTTATGCACTTGTCAATTGTATTCCCGGCCCCTGGGTACCCAGGGACGGCTGGGTGATTTTGGATGGGGATTTTAGCAATTTTTTCGCCCGGGTAGTGTCGGGGATATTCACAATAAATGTGCCCGAGTGGGACAGGCATGTACTGGGGATTGCCTAATTGTGCCTGGGTAGGTCAGACATTTATTTTGTTCATTGCGATTTAACACACACATGGCCGGGGACTAGGCGGGGGACTGCCAAGCAAGAATTGCCCGGCTTGCCGGTGAATTCACCGGGGATTTCCACATTATTATTGCCCGTCCTGTCCAGGACTTAGCCGGGAATTAGCCGGGTTTTGCAACATTGAAATAATGCAACTTGATGCAAGTCCCGGCCATCCCTGAGTAACCAGAGGCCGGGAATACAATTGACAGGTGCATTAGACTACAGTACGAGAAATACAGAGAACAAAATGAATAGATCCCACATAAAAATACTAGGTTGGATTACTATTGGTAAATAGTAGGATAGGATTATCATAGTTAAGGTTATTGTTTTCATTTTTCCCCCTTTTTTCATCATAATTTTTCATTAAATTTTAATTTATTGTATATTTCTAAAAATAATTTAGGTTGGAGATATTGTATCAGTAATTGATATGCCTCCATCTGAAGACTCCCTCTGGTGGCATGGAAAACGAGGTTTTGAAGTAGGCTTTTTTCCCAGTCAATGTGTGGAGTTAATTGGTGATATTGTACCCCAAGCTGTTGCATCTAAGATTCCGAAAACACCAAAGCCAGGTTAGTGTTATTGGTTAACTATACAAATCTAGAAATAATTACTGAAGCTTGTGACACATTTGAGCAATAGTAATGATCAAAATGCCTTGCAAGGAAGATTGTTCAGCATCGTGTTTGCGCACACACAAAGACACTCACGTATGCACGCACATACACATGCACACGTACTGTGATTCAAAATGTGGCAGGTCCAAAGAGGGATAATTCACAAAGCTAGTTTTCAAAAATAAGTAGTAACAAAAAAATGTGTGGTCTCACTACAAAATGAGTCTCATGATAGGATAATCAAAACTGAGTTATTGGTAAATTCTAATAGAGGATAATATAAGCTATAATCTACACTTTAAATGGCATTCATTGGGTAAGTAGATCCAAAGATATGAGCATTTTAAATTTTCATGTGTGGAATATAAGTAAATTACTGTAACAGGACCATGTGAAAAACAGGTTTAATATCCACACCTATTTTTTTATCCTGTATAAATATGTTTAAATAAATAAAACACGGTTATGACAAACTCGCCCATAAAGCAATTGAGAAATAAATAATTAAAATATTATAAATCTCAGAAAATGTGCATAAAGGATGCTTGTCTTGATAAAAAAACTGACCTAAAAAGTATATTTTAATTAAATAAAAGTACCATAGTACTCATAATTGATTAAAACTAAATTTCTGAAAAATTTGACTTTAGATATATTTTGGTGATTATCTCAATTAGATCTCACCTACGATGTGACTCATTTTTGGTGAGACTTCACAAATTTTCAAGTTTTTTTTTGAGTATTTCAAGAACATACAGATTAATCATTCACCTTTCATACTAGATTAACAATTTTCAGATAAATGTTTAAAAAATGTTCAAAACATGGAATTCAAAATGAACTTGCTTAGTTATTGTATACTGATAGGCAATTTGCAAATTTACCTTCTAAATGTTTGAACATTTATTGTATAACTTCTCAAGGAAACATCGTATGAAACTGATTTTTTTGCATGTAAAAGATAATGTGTAGTTCCAAAATTTATATCTCAATTATCAATTTTTTGACTTATCCCTCCGTTGGCTTGGTTATGTCACAGACGCTTCAAATCATTGCACTTCCCGAAACTTGTTGCATCAATGCTCTTCAACTGATACAAGCATTGCCTTGTTGCAGCAATTAGTGAGCAATTTTACTCTGTTCCTGTGCACTCAAAGTTCTACGAATTACAAAAATGACAAAATATTTTTATTTATTTTTATTTAAATAAAATAAAATAAAATAAAATGCTCAATGCCTCACAAAGCAAATTGCTCACTCAAAATTGCACACAAACTATGTGCAATAGACCGAATTAGCGATGGCCCGTTTCGTCACAAAAACTCGCCAATGGGGGGTATGAGAACCAAAACAAACTGCGAAGTCCTATCTCATAACATAGGGCGAGTGCGAATGTTACCCAAAATTGTTTTAAGCATTAGTAGATTAAGTATAACACAGGTGATCTGGTTTTAATTTAAATTTAAAAGAAAATTTAATTTAAGCTAGTCCAAAATTTGAATCTCCGTTGATCCACTCATAAGAGCTAAGCCGCTATGTGCACTAGCAGATGAGCACTGTCTGCATGGTTCAGGCCTAGAACCATTCATTGTTCTCAGCAAATTTGACAGGTTTTAATCCATTCTATTTTATATAAAACTAAGCATAGCTAGTGTAAAAAAAGAATTTATGAATGTATCCCAATGGTTTGGAATGAGTTATCAACGAAGAAATACAAATACATAAACTTTAAATTTGTCCTTTCTTAGCTCTTTTTACACAGCGAAGTATAGAAAATAGTGCCCTCTATTTATATTTATACCCAAGAATCCAGATGTAAACAAGGTCGCTAATTCGGTGTATTGTTTGTTTTTATTTCAAATTCATTTATTAACAAGAAAATGACATAAATAGACATATTGAATTTATACAAATTAAAATGTAGTATGGAATAGATTGGGACTAATCCAAAAGAAATGATCAATTTCCGTTGATGTCCCATAATCTGCCTTTGAAGGCATTTTGCTCAGAATTATTGCTTAAGTGTACACCAGCCTTTAAGCAGTAAAACATAAGCCCCATTCACACAGAAAATACCGTAATGTTACCATAACCATGCCGGCATTGTTGCCGGTCTAAACCTTTTTTGACACAGAAAGTCAAATTCCGGTAATTTAAGAGTTTCCTGTGTGAAAAGGGTCTAAGCGAAAGACGTAAAATTGCCAGTCTTAATAATACAGGTTTCCAACTTTGACCTTTGTTTAATTATGCTTTACTGTTTAAGCAGGCATTACACTGTGGAGCCTTTCATACACATCCTGCCTAAGGCAGTGACGGTAATATAACAGTAATATGTCTAGGGTCTGAGGTAGTCTAATGAATGCCGGCCTGTGCTGACATTGAAGGGAAAGTACCCTTTCAAACTAAAGCCGGCATTCGCGAATTACCACAATATTACCAGTTTACAGTTCTGTGTGAAAAGGGTTATAGTGTGTTACTGTATATCTCCACCATGCAGCCTCTTTCTTTGTCTAGATGCTGTATTTTAAACTTCATGTCAGATTTATCAAAATTTCTTAACATTCAAAATATAGCGATGTGTCTACACGGAGTATACTGTAGGTCTTTAGTTTCTGAATTTTCAAATACTTCTAACTTTTTTTTACCGAAGGAAGTTAAACATTTTTTTATAGTAATTCTATGCTAATCTAATAATGATCTAAACATGGTGACAATTTATAGTTTCCGTAACAAATGTTAATGTCAGGTTTGATATTTCCTTATAAGCAGACTTGTTTTTATGTCTACACTTATATTATATTAGCACTCTTTTTTGCTCTTTATTACCAGTAAAAGATGGTATTTCTGTATGTTAGGTATCTGTGGTGAGTACCCTTACCTCACCTGTATTCTGTCCATTGTTTTGTGCTTATTTGTCTCCAGTAAATAAATTCTCTCATTCCGTTTTAACAATCCAATATTTCAACATTGATTATGAGTGATGATGATATAACCATTGTAGAAATATTGAATTAAAACATGATACTGTGTATTTCATTTGTTGACATATGTATTATACTTTTTGATCTGAACTTGGCATTTCTCTTTTCTCATTCTGTCCTCTTTGTTTCACATTTCAATTTGTAGTGTTCTATCTTCACTTGATGTATTTCCCATGTTCTTTATCAAATATGTTAAATCGTGTTGATATTCCTGTCTTCTACACCATTTCTTCAGCTTTGTCAAGTTTGTTCAAAATGCTGTTTTGTCATTTTGGTTTAACTGTATTCTTTTATTTTAAATTTTGTATCATACTAACTTTAGTTTAAAGGAGCACATTAGAATAAGTAATTCCTAGACATTATGTTTGATGGTTGTATTTTTGACTTTAAGTGTTAAGTATTTTTTGTTGATGCTTTTGCTGTTTTGTCAAGTTGAATTTTATTGTGAACAGTAAAATTTAAGTTTTTCAAAATTTATTGTCTAGTTTTGAAATTTGATATAGTTCAAAAGCTAAATAAAATCAAATAAAAACTCAATTTAGGTTTGAGAAATTAGACTATAAACAATATCTGTATATGTTTAAGTTACAAATCTCTTTTTACACTACTTTGGGTTTGCTGAGTAACCATTTAGTATATTTTTTCATAGTGTATTATCCACCAAATGTGAGGTCTTACCACAAAATGAGTCATATCATAGCTGAGATCAAATCAAGATAATCACCAATATAGATCTGAAGCAATTTTTTTTTTTTATAAATTTTGATTTAATTAATTATGAGTACTATGGTACTTAATTTTAATATAACATACTTTTTAAGTCAGTTTTCATGCAGGAATGTTCCATTCATACCAGTTTTCTGCGATTGACAGTCTTTTAATTACTTATTTTTACATTATGTTATGGCTGATTTTCTCAAAATCATTTCTATACAGAAACTTAAAATGCTCACATACACACTTATCTAATGAATAACATTTATGTGTAGTGTAGTGTGGATTACAGCTTACTTTGTTCACTATGTAAAAGCACCAATATTCAACTTTTTATATTCCATCCATGAGACTCGTATTTTGGCGAGACCTCACAAATCTTCCTCTACCATGCACACAATTTCACATGGTGGTTGACGTGCTTGATGTTCCAGGGTGAATCCAGGGTTCCACTTCAGGGGATGCCACTATCTCAAAGGGCCAATTTTCGACTACCCACATCTATTAATGTGTAGTACAGTCACATGATGAGTATGCAGTGTCAATTCATTTTTTTATATTAATTCTATGCTAATCCAATAATGATCAATTCAGTGGATTCACAAAATGGTGCACTTCCTATTGGTTGCCACTGACAGCCCGATCTCCAACTTTGGGGTCGACATCGCGGCTCAGTGCAGTCTTGCGTTGACTTAACGAGGATTCCAAAGATGGCAAAAGCTGAGGAAGAATTCAACGAAAAACGGTCTAAATAAAAAGATAAGATGTGCTGTTTACTTTAGTCTTATATGGTAAACACGAAAAGTGTATGCAGAATATACAGGCTATAGGCAGCCCGAAGGTGGATAAGCCTGCAAACCGCTAGCTCAGCCTTTTCTCATAAGGCATTGCGGATTTTGGCCTGTGTAACTGATAGGTCGAGCGAACTATATTGTGAATCCACCGAATTACACAAGAAAATATTTAGAAAAAATTGTTCCCATCTTACAACTATCTTGCATATGTTTACCTTGACCTGACCCTCTAAGAGCCTGCCTTTTATAGGTGGCTTTTAACCATTTTGGGATTATATAGAACCCTATAAAACCCCATGGATCCGCTGCTCCTTCCAATCCTGAGGCCTCGGGTTCAAATGTGGTCACTCATGTTTGTCAAAGCTGTGTGTGCATATTCGTAAATATTTTTTTTGCAATAGCACAGTTGCTTTGTTTCGTGAACACTTAATATTATATTTGCTTTGATATGCTTCTTACAGGAGGAATACAAGGTAGATAACAGTAAATTGCATTCTTGGTGTGTATTTGCAAGCGCATCATGCATTTACGTGTACATTCCATGCATCATGGTTTTATGTGTATGACATCATCTTTTTAAGTGTATGACATCATGCCTTTATGTGTATGACATCATCCTATATTTATATGACTATGCATTTGTTTGCATGACATGGTTTTATGTGTGACATCATCTTTATGTATAGGTAATTGTTGATCAGTCCTTTATGTTACAACAACACTTTGTATTATTTTTGCTTCTTTTCTATTGTCTTTAAGCCGGACACTCACTGTGTCATACGACAGTTGCAGGACTAAACTTTCACTTCTGTGTGTGGTTGCCAGACACGATGACAGCCTTCTACTCGTCGGCCGAGGGTTTTTTTTAGTGATTTTCCTGTTGACTCACTAAAAAAACAGTTGGTCGACGAGTAAAAGGCTGTCATCGCGTCTGGCAACCACACACAGAGCAACGGTTTAGTCGTACTATCGTCGTACGACCGTCGCACGACACAGTGAGTGCCCGGCTTTAATTGCTTACAATAGGTTTTAATCTCTGATGAGGAGTTCTAAAACAACTTGGCTGATTATGTAATTTATTTTTATGGATTATCTGCTTCTACAATATCAAGTATGAGGGTGTTCAGCTCATCATCAGAGCTATTTTGCTTATGAGTACTTGTTATGTACTTAAGCTATCTGTTTTGGTAGCCATTTCTTTTATTATTTTCTCATATGATCTCGTATTTATTTTTTTATATTTTTAAATAATTGTGTACTCAGACGCTGTCAACTGAACTTCTTCAATTTTTATTTTTAATAGATTGGATGTGTAGATTTATGATTTTTATATTAAAAAAAGTCTTTGAAAAATACAGTATTTCTTCTACTTGATCTAATTTCTTAACTTATGTTGCCTTGATCATCATTTCTCTGTATAATATATTACCTGTATTATGTTACATTTCTGCATTATAAATTATTTATACTACTACTATTGAAATGGTGTATCCATTGAGTATAAAAAAATCTTATCTCATAGTTTTTATACTTTTTTTTGTTAAAGTAATGACATATTTAATTTTATTTGTAAAATGTTGACATAAATATACTATAACATAACTATACAATTCATAATATGTCCAGAAAATAATCAGTTAATATAGATACATTATCATGATCATCAGTAAGTCTAAAAAAAGAATAACCTTGGCCAAGACCAACCAACCCAAAATCTTGCAAATTTTAAGGTCAGTACTTTTTTTCAAGCTTCTAAAATTTTCTAATTTTTTTGGCTGAATACATAAAAAAATATCCAGATAATTGTAAGAAATACAAGAAGTTATTTCAAAAGATAGTCACAGGTGCCTACTCAAAAAAAGAGAACAATTCTGACTGACCGGCCCAATGTTTTTTTTTGTATAACATGATAATTTTTTAAGCCCTATTATCATTATTACTTGATGTTTTGTATAATCCATTGTTTCACATTCATGTTAAAATGATAGATCATTAGAAACTGTAAAACCTATTATGTTCATAATTTAGGTTTGTTTACATTGCAACCTCATCCAATTATAAATGCTTGTACAGTAACTTCAGAGAATGTTATTATTGTCATTATATATAAACATTGGTTTTATACTTGCTGCCAACATTTTGGCAGCCCAATGCATGTGCATATAAACAACAACTTGTATACCGATTTGATCCAATTTCAATAAGCAAACTCCCACCTACTTCCCCTGCCCCCCCCCCCCAAAAAAAAACAAAAACAAGGAAAAGGTATTTGCCCAATATGTTGTCTTTTTAGACCCAATGTAGTGTTCTTCTATGTTGTATGTACCACATTTTTCATGCAAAGGTGTGGATGTCATTTCCTCCAATTTGAGTTGATTCAGATCCTATATTATTTATTGCTTATAAATTCACATTCGTGAGAATGTGATGTATGTGTCCAAAATGGGTTCCCATTCGTGAGAGACTCACGCATTGTGCATGACAGTTGGCATTTATAACTTTATTTTTACAGTATCTCTTAAATTACAAACTGATGCATTTGTGGCAGAGCCAAGTGAAATGACACATAAGTCGGAAAATTGAAAATTGAGTTTTTTTATGGATTATAAAACTACCCATTATTGATTTTAACATGCAAAAAAAAAATCAGTTTCATATGATGTTTCCTTGTGAAGTTATGAACAATAACAATTAAATTTTAAACATTTAAAATGTAAGTTTTGAGAAAACTGCATTTGAAAATTGTGTATCCATATACATTGACTAAGCAAGGTCATTTTAAATTGCATTTTTAAAATAGTTTTTGATCATATATCTGAAAATTGTTAAGGTAGTATAAAAGTTGAATGTATAAACTGTATATCTTTGAAATAAAATAAAATTTGAAAAAAAATTGACCATTTTTAAATTTCTGCCTAATGTAGAAAACTAGCATTCTCGACTTTTACGTCTAATTTGGCTTCACTCTGCCACATTTGTTTTGTTTAACAAATCTAATGAATTATGTAATGATGTTAATTGTTTAAAAACTTTAATGTATATTTTATAATTGAAACAATAGTTTCTTAATGCATATTTTTCTGCATTTTGATGTAACATGAAATCTAAGTTCATCATTCATTTTTGTAAATAATTTTCTTGGTAAGATTGACATTGATATTGTTTTATGTCTACTACCTGTAGAGGGCTCAAGTCACTATTGTTAATGATCCATTCTGACAGTGTAGTGTTAACAAACAGAGATTATGTACTGTATTGGTGATGTTTTCTTTGATTAAATCAACAAAAGACTGATTGTTCATTTTAAAAGTTGTCATTCCATTTCAGTAATTGGGTTAAAAACTAGATTAGTAGGGTTGCTTAACAGCAATTTTTGGCCGAATCGTTACAAGGTGGACAATAGTGACAAATTTGGCATGAGGCTTCCTTTGATGCTACAAATTGATTTTTGCCTTGGAGCCACCCAGAACGCTTCCGATTTTTCAAGATGGCGGCCAAAATTCAAAATGGCCGCTATTTTATGTAACTACGTATATCTTGGCAACTACTGGTCGAATAGTGTTGATTTTGGTGGCAAACTGTTCGGAATAACCATATTCCTATGTGAGCTAATGGAACATTTTGTCGAAAAATGGCTTGAAATGGGGTCAATGACCTTTGACCTATTCCATGGAATGTCATTATATCTCCTTAACTACTGCTCATAGAGAGTCGTATGTGGTGTCAAAATGCTCAGAACATATCACTGTAATGGAACATTTTTAATCAGAAAATGAGCTTAAATGAGGTTATTGACCTTTGACCTGCTGTCTTTAGATTTTAATTGTATCTCTAGAATTATTAGTCATATCTCGGCAACTACTGGTCGAAGAGTATTAATTTTGGTGGCAAACTGTTCAGAATACTAAAATTCCTATGACCTAATTATACATATCTCCGTAACTACTGTTCATAGAGAGTCGTATTTTTAGATCAGATATCTGGATAAACAGCCTCATCTCCGCATAATTGCGTTTTATATCAGAATTATGTTTAGATCTTCAGAATTGTAATTTATCATACATTAGTATTCACTTGTATGACAAAACAAGATGTAAGTCTTCAACATGAGTGGTTAATTTTCCATTGTTAGCCTCACATCTCTCTCATGATCTCATGGCTGCTTATTACCCTTTGAAAAAAATAACTCTGTTAACAAGGTAAATAATGGTAGTAACAAGGTAGATATAGGTAGTTAACAGGGTTAACCCTAACTATCATACACCAACCTTGCTACCTATCCATATTTCCCCATAACAAAGACCAATAAATCTCTCAATTAAGGTCTGTCCCCTCCCAAGGATATAATCAACAATGGCCTACAATATGAAAATACAGCCAAATAGACGTTCAAAATAATTGACACCATGACAATCAATTACTTATTACAGGTATCAATAACATCAACAAATATACTACCTAGTTACTAGGTAGTTCTCTGTGGTTCTAAGTAGATCTTTCTAGTAATTTAACATGGTAGATCCACCTTGTTTGAGGGTGTTATTTTTTCAAAGGGTAGGTTGATTTAGTTTTTAATTTAGTATAGCCAGTTACAGTTGAACCTCCCATAAGCGGACACCCTTGGGTCCGGGAAAATTGTTCGCTTACGGGAGGGGTCCGCTTACGAAAATTCCGGCCGATAGAGGGCCAAAGTTGTAAACTTATGTATATGTCCATAAGTCGCACATTTCGCGGCATTCTCAACAGAAATGGCCTCTTAATTTTTAGACACCGCATTCAATATTTTATTACATATTGTTTATCATTTCTTAAAGATTGTTTCAGTAATTGATTCTCAGCCATGACGATTCTGTACAGAAATTTATATTCGTTTTACAGAAAAATCACAACATTTTCCGGGATGTCCGCTTATGGGAGGTAAATTAACATACAAAAAATCTA
>JAOTQE010114521.1:0-12994 GCA_025631205.1 Nesometra sesokonis
TTTAGCTTTTCGAAATATTCGACTTTAGAATCTGGGGGTCGATATATACCTGCTAAAAGTATGTTTTCGTTTCTTTTGTCATATATTTCAAAAGAAACGAATTTCAAAATTGGAATTGATTAGGAGGGGTGGCGGCGCCAGAATTTCTTGACTGCACGGCAACGCCTCCACAGAGAGGGCAAGAGCCGTACTTTAAACGGAATATTTTGCATGTAGAAACTCTAAAGGAAAATTTTCTCTCCGACAAAACCCAACTACTTAGGAGTAGCACATATTTCTTCGAAAAGTTGTTCAATTTATTCTCCAGAGTTCTACTTCAGACATTTAAACATCGGGGCGGCAGTGGGCGAAAACTACATACTTGTTGGTTAGACTGTGTTCCGGATGACGCTCGCGTAGGTGACGTTTGATGAGAGAAAATGATACAATTTTTTGTAGCATCTGAAGAACAGTATACCAAATCTATCTCCGTTATGATTTATAAAGTCATAGTCCGGTGTGCTACTCATTATTTTGGTCTCTATTACAATCAAATTTGACATTCTGTAGAATGTCGTCGTCGGCTACCATAGCAATTAATTATATTTTGAATAAATCAACGGTTGTTCCAGATTACAGTTATTCACTACCACCAGTTTTAACTTGGCTGAAACGGAGACTAATGTCATCCTTGATCTTACGAACTCCTCGTTGAAATTCTTTATAGGATATATAATAGATAAACGGATTCATCGTAAGATATAGCTCTAGAAATAATACGGAAATTTTGTAGATAATATACCTACGATTATTATCCCACAACAAATAGAGTACCACACCAATATACTGAGGAGTTGTTGTAATAACATATAGAATTGCAACAACTGTAAGCGTCACCATCAGATCTGTCTGGGATCTACGTGTCACCGGCTTAGTGTTAGCGTGTGTTTTAGGAACAACAGAGTTGGTCTTTCGAAATGTCAACAGAATCCTTGTGTAACAGTATGTAATAGTACTAACGGGCAAGATCCAGTTAAGAGTAATAAAAATAACACCGATTATTTTATTCATATCTAGACGACAATGTCTTGTGTCGAGATCGGCGGTTTCATGTATTAAAACGAACACAGTTATGATAAACGAAAATATATGTGGTACACAGAGTGATATATATGTGATCTTACCTCCCAACTGCCTCTTGCGATAAACTATAGGATTAATGACCGCGGTATACCTCTCAATTGTAAGAATAACAAAGTTATTACTGGAGGTTGCTCCCATATAATAGAAGAAGAAAGTCAGTTTGCAAAATACAATGCCGTTATTACCGTCAGGAACATTTTGGCAAAAAAATATCGCAAACATTACAGATCCTATCAAATCGATTATTGTCTGCTGAAGGAGTAATTTTAGTGAGATAGATTTCTTATAAGCATTATTGTACACAAACACAATAACTCCGAAGGAGTTTGCGATAACACCAATGGCGGTCACTAACCAGCGTGTTACCACCAGCAAAATTGGATCTTGAAATTCTTTGCTATACGTTTCATTCCAAATTGAAGACATACTTTTAATATTAGTTGTAAGAATAAATTTTATGATAGGTGTTGTTATCTTCATGTATTTCTAGACAATGAACCAAGTGTCGTTCCAATTTATAGCGAGCGGCACAGGTGCGCTTGCATTAAAAAACAACAACCAATTTATACCTGAACTAATTACGCCTAACACGTTTTTATATAGTACACAATAAAAAACATACAGTATTAATCTTGCAAACAGCCGTTGTTGAGGTCACTCATTCAAAGGATCCTTCGTTCTTCCTTTTAATAAACGTACTGGTACACCTGATACCTCTCGTATAAGCGGCCACCTCCTGTAAGCGACACTGTAGAGGCAACTTTTAAAAATAGTTTGTGTGTAAATGCGGACACACATTCGAAGATCGCATTGTCCCAACCATAGGAATAACTTAATTATGAAAAACACTATACAAGTTTTCATTTTCGAATACCACGAGGTGAAATACAAGAATCCTAAAAACATGGGACCTTTCTAACAGGTATGAGATTTTCTAACAGAAAGATGATAACAATAGGCGTGGGTCTAGGGCCCGCCCAGGGCCTAGAAAACTTTTTCTCTAAAGATGTTCTCTGGTGCACTTTTAGCGCCCCAACAACATGCAAGAATTGTTTTTGGTTGCAAAAGCGGGGTGGGCGGGTCTCCTTGGATCCGCGCCTGATTTATGGCCTAAAATACATGTTCAGCATTTTACTGACTATGTGGTATTAAACTGGTTCAACTGGTAAAAACTAGGGGTCGTATTCTCCAAAGCGGATTAACTTTAGTCCAAGACTAAATAGAGATTTAATATTGGACTAACTGAATATGGTATTCTCAAAGATTTCTAATGTTTGTGCAGGTATAACCCTAGACTAAAGCATTCTAAATGTTGTTTGCAGAGGAACTAGGTTTATAGATAGTCTAGGATCCACCAGTGCTGTTCTAGGGTTAGTCCTGGACTAACCTTTCAGAATGTGTGCAATAGATCAAATTTTATAAAACTGGTTGAAATGGTTTGCCAATTGGTTGATCTGATAAACACGACCAGGTGAACTGCTTCAAAGGTCTACTTTCTGGTTTAATTGGTACAAATGGTCCACTCAAAGTAGACTTAATATTTTTATAATTCGTGGAGCTGCTCCGACTAATTTAGTCAACTGGCTGAACTGATACAATGTGTCCTACTGCAGTGGTCTGGATAATACACTGAGTTGGTAAAACTGATCTACATTACCAACTGGTTGAACTAGTAAAATCTACTGAACTGGTGTACATCACTGGATTAACATGTCTTGTACAACTAGTTTATCCAATGGGTTAAACTAGTCAAATTTGTTGAACTGGTACAGCTGATCTACTCAGCTGGTTCAAATGGACTGGTTGAAGTGATACAACTGATGTGTACTACTGCAGCGGTCTAAAAAATAATACATTGAATTGGTAAAGCTGATCTGTACTATCAACCCAACTTGTTGAACGGGTAAAATCTACTGAACTGATGTACTTCACTGGATTAACATGCCTTGTACAACTTGTTTATCCAATGACCTACCCAACTGGTTGAAGTGTTCTACCAGTGAAACTCAACTGTTTAAACGGGTTCTACATATGGAAACTTTTTCACAAGTTTTTATCTTTGCTAACTCAGCAAACCAAGATCAAATCACTCTGCTAAGTATAAGTAGTTCATTTTTATAGCTGATAACAGCGAAATTTTGATTGGATATGTTTTATATTTTCTATTCTTCCAATAAAACTACCCAACAGCCAATCATAACAAATTTTATATCAGATTCAAGCTCATTAAATTCCCTCAAAGAATCCGTTTGGGCAAGTAGGAACAAAAAAATAGGTTACAATTGAGAGAGTAATAACCGAGCTTGAAACAACCAAATCGGTCTCAGCAGCTGTTACAAATCAAAGTTTTTTGATGAAATCACATACAACATAATCCGTTTGGGCGATTACATGAAAATCATAAACATAATATTTAAAACGTAATTTTCCCAAACAAAGTCTTGTTTTCTCTAATGGTTATGACGACACTGAAGAGCAAATGATAAAAAGTTTTCATATGAAACTGGGTGAACTGTGGTCTACCCACCTGGTACAACTAAAATAACTACTTGAACTTGTTTTTCAACTGGTTGGTCTGGTGTCCAACTGTTTAAACTCATCCTCCAACGTGTTCAACTGGTTCTACCTGACAAGTTCGCATTGCTCTAAGTATATAATTTGTCATGATTGCCCCCTCTCTCTCAAATTATTGATGTGCCGGCGGTGTTAGTTTGCTTTGAAATTGTTTAATGACTTGCTCTGACATCGTGCTCGAACTATTCTAACTGTTAATCACTCTTGAGTAAAAATACGAAATACTTTATGGTGTATAAGGATTTTATATGTGACACCAGTGTATGATTTGCTTTCTAAAAAAATGTGGAAGAGAATAATATTGTTGAAAATGTATGTATTCTATTTTATGTAAAATCATATACTCGTTTTTCTTTCGCTCCTCTAAAAATTGGACATCTAAAACTGTTAATCCATAAACTGGTCTAAACATCAACCGTCACATATCACTTTAAATTTTGACAAATGGCATGCATACTGCGCATGACCGAGGTACCGGATCACCTGATTGGATCAATTTTGAACTGTTGATAAAAATGACCAGATTTGTGCAAAAATCCACTAGATTCTAGTCAGAAATATTTCACAAGCAAAGCTAGACATTTTTGACCAGGTTGTTTCGAGAGTGATGGTTGATCAAGTTGCTAATCATTCGATTTATGTTCAGCAAAGAAAAAAAATATTTGATATTAAAAAAGAGCAGATACACTTAAATGTCGTTTAAACATTGTATCATTATTCTATAGTTAATCAGTGTTTGACATAAACATACAGTATATTTTAAAATCAGAAACAGTAACAGGTCTATTTGCTTATTAAACATACAATTAAAACTTAGCTTAAGTAACTGGTAAAATCATTGCTAGATGGTAAACTTCCACTGAATACATAGCCCCAAAGTTGCCATATTGAAGGGCATGTCCAGATCTAACCAATCAAATCGTGTTACGTTTTAACGCTGTTGCTACGGCGAAATTGCGCCCCCATCTTCTGATTTTTCAATAAATGGAAGTAAATTTAATCCAAATATAAAAATATTGACAACATAAAATTATGTATTAAAATAATTTGTATGACAAAAGAATGTTAAAAATACAATAATTGTAAAACAGTTATTATTATTATTATTTAACTTACGTGTTTGTGACGAAGGTTGACCAAATCAAAATAGTAGGTGCCTAAATGAGACTGC
Organism: Nesometra sesokonis; assembly: GCA_025631205.1. Lineage (NCBI taxonomy): Eukaryota > Metazoa > Echinodermata > Crinoidea > Comatulida > Antedonidae > Nesometra > Nesometra sesokonis. The sequence goes on from JAOTQE010114521.1 coordinate 4,868, forward strand.
AATTCTGCAGTGTTAAGTTAACCACCTAGCCGTAAATTATAAATGTATGGTAGAATCGGTAACTTACGACTTTAACCCTAAAGCTTGGTTCCTACTAGGCGACGCGTCTACGCTACGGCAAGTGATGTGACGTAAGACTCTTCCACTAATCAGCATTCCGCCCTCTGCGCGCAAAGTTGAACCATCACCGCGGCCGGCTGGCACTGGCAGTTGTGTGACGTATGACGCTGAATACTAGTGGTTCCCACTAGGCCGCAACATATTTGACGCGCGGTGTAGCTGCGCTCGACGCTAACGCGTCTAAATTGCTCTAGTGGGAACCAAGCTTAACTTAGGATGATTAATTTAATTGAATCTGCTAAATTTATTATTTATTTAAAAAAAGATTGACATCTAAATCTTGTGCCGTATGGTTTGTCTAGGATTCTTCGTTAAAATTGCTATAAAGAGAGATAGATACCGAAGAAAAAAACACAATATTCTCCAACTTCTCGTATATTTTTTTTCCTTTTAACGCAAGTAAAACTAACAATAGGTACGGAAAAAGCACGTCACAACATACTTAACACTCGTGTACAATTGCGCTAAAAAAAGTTGTCAAGGCGGCGACGAATATTATAAACCAAGGTTGATACTATTATGTTGGATTTTAAAAACAATCTCAAATCTAATATATTAAAGAAAGGTATTTTTTTAAATTATGCAGTTTGAAGCTCATTAAATCAGATTCTGTTGGCATCAGTAACGATGCCAGAAATATTTTTAATCTAAAACCTAAACCGCAACGTGTTTCGATTACAGATTATAATACATTTATCACTAACCCTACTAGGCATGCACTATAAAAACACTAGTGTTTAAGTTAATGACGCATTTCTAAACATGTTTCGCAACTGCGTTGTAAACATGTTTCATGACTAAACTCTTTCGGTGTTTAGACGTTAACACTTTCGGCGTATTATTAAAAATCTGGTGTTAGATATCGAATATGTTTTAATAAAACATGTAGAGTTTATTTATTAAATATTAATGTTTTGATATCACAAGTGTTTAGACGTGACGTGTTTGATAACAGGAAAGTACGTAGAATTGTATTTGGATTTCACCATCATTATTTCCAGTGGATATACAGTTGTAGGCAAATAAAAACATGAAGTATATATTAAAAAAAAAAAAAAAAACAAGTACGCATATCCCAATGAAAACATAGGTTGTGGTGGAATTGTCCAAAATTGAGACAATTTTTGTCCAGAATGTGGATTGAGGGCGTGTTTTTTGTCCAGAATATGATTGAGGGCGTTGTCCAGAATATGGATTTAGGGCGCTATTTCTGTCCAGAATATGGACGATGTTTCTGTCTAGTATGCTCTCGTTGTTTACACTGGTACCAAGTGTGCTGTTTCTGTCCAAAATAGTGTTTTTGTGTCTAGTATACCTATTTAAAAAAAAAAAAAACTAATAGTACTACGGTACTAGACTACACTGAAAAATAATAAATGATATACAATAAAAATACTCATCGGTGAAGTACATCGAGTTAATTTACGTTTCAACTTTTAAAAACTGGATGATATATATTGAATATTCATATTATTTGTTCCTCAGACCACTGTAATTTTGTTTTTACCTTTAATTGGCGAATGACGTTCCATATATCGTGAAAACTTTATCGCCACTAACAAAGGCATAAAAAGTTTTTTTTTTTTTAAATAAGCTTACTACAGTACTACTACTACTACTTTATTTGTACAATATATTTATTATGATTTATTCATTTATGTTTTTAAAGCCTATTTTTGAAATTGTATCAGACAGTCTATTAGCGAATCAGTGTGTTACAATTCTTTAATACTACTGTATAGAAGTAGGCTTGGTCTAGGCTAAGCCTGCCTGCCTGCATGCGCACGGCGGCCGCCTACGCCTTGTGAAATTTTAAATAAAATTAGGTCCAGCCCACTAAAATAATGTCGCCCCGTCTAATTAGAGATTATTATTATTAATAAATTCTGAAAAATTAGCTTATCATATATAATAAAATACAACTGAAACAGATACTTTTCTTTCAATTATTCTTCATAAATATTCTAATTTTTAAAACTTTTTGAAGAACAAATCCAACATGGCAGTCTGGACAAAAATAAGTCCTCAATCCATATTCTGGACAACAAGTACGCCCTCAGTATATATTCTGGACAATAAAGCACGCCCTTAATTCCTATTCTGGACAATAAAGAACGCCCTCAATCCATATTCTAGACAATAAAGAACGCCCTCAATTCATATTCTGGACAAAAAACGTGTCCACATTCTGGACAAAACCACCACACCGTCTCAATGAAAATGTACTTATTGTAGAATTGCAATCCCATGGTCGCCATGTACTATTGAAGGTCATTAGCCATCATCACATACAAGCAAGTTAAATAATAATAATTTTTATAATTATTGTATTTTTAACATTCCTTTGTCATACAAATTATTTAGGCCTACATATGTTACATGCTGTCAATGTCCTTTCATTTTGGTTTAAATTTACTTGTATTTGTTGATAATTTGAAAATTTATTGGGGGCGCAATTTTCTCGTAGCAACAGCGTTTTAGCGTAGGACGATTTGATTTGTTGGATTTCGGACATATCATTCAATAGTAGGCGTTTCCATGAAATTGCACTTCGGGGCTATATATTCTGTGGATGTTCACTATCTAGCCGTTAACGTAATACATGGCAAATACCCTCATTTATAAAAAAAAATGTGCATTAGTATATTTACAGATAACATGAGCTATAAAAAGTGCCATCGTCCGTTAATTAATTTGCTATGCAGTTTGTTTTAATTCGTTAGTTTCTTTTAAACCTCAGTTCAACGACAAAATCCGAAAGGTCCACTAATCAACTTCAAAGTAAGAAAGTATAATGCATACTCCAAGCAATGAGATACACGCCATCGTGACAGGATTCAATATTTTTTGACATAAATTATTTCATCATCAGTAAATTATATAATTTATGTCACAAATATTGAATCCTGTCTCAATGGCGTGTATCACATTCCTTGGTGTAGAGTGTATTATATTTTCTTACTTAAAGTTGATTAGTGGGCATTCAGACTCTTAAATCCACTTCAGCACCATTCACTAATATTGCTTTATGGAAGCCCTCAGACTTTTCAGTCCGTAACGAAAAAAAAAGCATTACTTAGTAAATTTGATTACAAACTTTACAAAAGTTATCTTATTTTCACTTGGGACCTTGAAGTGTTATGCATGTCTTGATAATCCATTAGCGATGTTTTAGCTTGTTTCAGATTTAATACAATTACAAGATATTATACAAAAATAAAAGAACATTCTAAAGATATTGCTTTACAGAAATAGAAATACATATTATTTTATGTCAAATTCCTTTTTACCGTAATAAAATATGTGCAGATTTTCTGAGTCAAAGAGACAGTCTTTGTTTCCTATAGCTTCCGCTGTACTTTTTAGATTGTTTTGTTTGTTATAAAAATAGGTATTTTTCATTGATTTGTACGATTATGTCACACGAGATTCGGTCATAAATTAAACATTAATATAAAATATTTATAGATGTAATGTTTGTGTTCTGTATGTTGCTAAAGTACAGATACTGGAACTTATTTCCAATTTCTTCTCAATTCTGTCACTCGATTTTTTCAACCTTTGTCGAATTTTCCCTACTGATTCGTTAAAAAAATATTAATCGCTGCATTGTATGATCTCTTTTCGGTTTTGGGCTTGTCCATTTCGTTTAAATGTAACTTTATGTGCAAGTATGTATTTATATCCGTATATTATCCCGTTCACCGAACGGATACACAAATAATAGCCCTATGTTGCAATGCAATAATTACGATTAAATTACGGACAACACAATTAGTCGTTTCCAGGATCGTTGTGGTGTAGACACTTGAAGCAGGCATCTGCGATGATGAAGCCCTCTACAGTTTAGGCTAAAAAAATAAAATGCGTAAATACAACGTCCAAAATGGCATTTATCGGATGAAGAGTTTGTGAAGGGGCGGATTTAAAGGGAAAATACGCAAAAACAAAAAAAAAATATGGAAATAAGCTGTAGGCTACACAAACCGTATAATTTTTATAACCAGCTCCATGTTCCAAAATTGCTGGTCGCAGAGGGCAAACAAACAGTGATTGTCTGAGGAAGGCTTGTAGGTTACAGGACGAAACGTCACTTACGTATGTAAGTTACTAATAAAAAATGTTGGAAAAATTTAAAGCTAAATAAGGGTACTTATGTTATCCATAACCGTTTTAAATCAGTCGAGAAGAAAGTTAAGTAGGTAAAATATGTAAACTTATCTAGTTAAGTTCGGTACAAACAGACCAGATAAAATTTACAAAAAATAAAATATTTAATCTTGAAACAAAAATACAGCCTACAATAGTTGATAATATACAAGAAGTGGACTAAAGTATATAAATTCAGGTCAGTGTATACAATAGAAACATACTGAAATGGTGCAGGCTGTAATAACTAATTGTTGCATATCATCATCTGCTTTTTGTTTTTGGCAGGTTCTGTGCAATTAATTCCTCCACTGTTCCATATGCCGTGCTCATTCATTTCAGAAAGCAGATCTTTATCTTCTCTTATGTCATTCATCATCATAATCCTTTTCCTTCTTCGTGGGTGTTTCACTTTTATTCTTCCTTCAAATATTTTCGTAACAGCCTGGTTCCTCTGATCACATGCCCGATCCATTTATTTTTCCTTCTAATTATATTTACCAATATCTTTTTTCATTCACTGTTTGTAATACATGTTCACTTGTTAGGCCTATTTTATCTTTCCAACTTATCCGATCCATCCTTCTCCATATCGAAATTTCAAATACTTGTAACCTGTCTTTGTTCTTTTTTAATAGTCCATGTCTCCGACCCAAGGCTAAGCTCCACAACACTGCTTTTATAATTTGCACTCTCTTCTATACATTCTTTCAGCCATTTCCATTTTTTTCTTTTTCTCCTCCTTTAATATACTTTATACTTTTGTCTACGCCTCTTTGAAATTATGCTTTATCTTGTTTTTTTCAGGTTCCATTTTATTCTCTTTTTTTGCTGGCTTTAATCTTCTTATAACTAAGGTGTGATCTGACACTATATCTTCTAGTCGATAGCTAAAATACTTCATTACACTATTTCTACACTTCTTACTAGTAAATATTCTAATTGGTTTACCCAAAATGTTGCTGTACAGTGAACTTGATGAAGGAAAACGAAAGAAAGGTCGCCCTCGTCTTAGATACAAAGACACACTCCATGAAACAGTTAAATGTTGTGATTTTGGAAAAGAATAGGAGACAGAAACACAGGATCGTGGAAATTGGCGGAAGATGGTATGGAATAGCATGGAAAAATTGCAGAAAGAAAGAGTAGAAAGTCGACAGACACGGCTACGCAGAAATAATCCTACAGAGGCAGAACCGACAGGATTCACTTGTAATATTTGTGGAAGGCCATGCAAAAGTCGATCTGGACCTAAAGCACACATGAGGGCACATCCTGAAATCCAAAACTGACATTGGACGAAACCGTCTAGTCAACCCAACACTAGTAAATATTCTATGTTTAAATCTCCAGGTTGCGTCCGGATGATCTTCTACTTTCTTGCCCAAACCATGCATTTGTAGCCATCAGCTTCTTTTCTCTGCAGTGTTCTACTAGTTTTACTTCTCTTTTATTATTTTATTTTATTTATTTATTTTTTTATTTCTGTCACATACAACAGCTAGTTTTACTCGCCACTTACAGGATGAGATCTACGACATGCTTTCTCATTATGAGGCTTGGGGGAGTGGCGTTGTTATGTCGTGGGAACCAACCTAGCGTTTAGCCAGGTTCGAACCCAGGACCTTAGGATTGGATGGCAAGCATGCTAAGCACCAAGCTACAGCGAAACTTTCTTCCATGGCTGTGCTTTGTACTTTCCAACTTCTCTTCCTTGTCCTCCTTATCCTATAATTGCATTCACACATTACTATTAGTTACCATAACCACTGCCTTTCTCTTCTTCTATGCGGTCACTTATTTGTCTATAGACATCATTCACAACTTACATCTTCATTTGCTGATGTTGGCATTTTACTTGTACAGCAACAAAATTTCTTGTTCTGCTTTTATCTTGACCAAACTTATTCTGTTACCGTATTGTACTATTTTCTTTACTCTTTTTCGTGTTTCCTGATCTAGTACTATGGCCACATTCTCCTCCTTTTCACTTCTTGTATATATTACTCTGTAATATGTGGCTCCAAAAATCTCCACTTCCTTTCCATCTAACTTCTAATCCTATCATGTTTAGTTCGTTATCTCCATTTCTATTTTAATATTTTCCAGTTTCTACTCTTTCTTCATGGACCTCACGTTCCAACTACCAATCTTCAAATGTTTGCTATGATTTCGCTGATTTACGACTGAGCTTTTTCTACTGCCGGACGCAGCAGCATCTCTAGTATGTCCACAGATTCTGTTAACGTCATTCTCGATAAATGTTTTGTTAATATTTTTATGGTAAGGATACAGTTTATATATTGAAATATTGCACTTCTTCAAAATTAAATACATTTGCCATTGCCACAATAAAAATAAGTGTCCGAGACAATAGGAGTGATGAGGTCAATCAGCGCCAAATTGATCGAAGCAGCACTGTTGAATAATTCTCGGCGGAGTATAGACGCGATCGAAAAGTGCAGAATTATTGTAAAACTTTCCAAATGTTGTAATTACTGTACCAATAATCAAATGATGCATAAAAAGACAAGATACGCTATTCTATAACAGCTTTGTGTTGGAGAAATAACGTTTAGGAATGTATTGCACCTGTTTGCTGAATTGAAGGAAAAAAAAAGATATGATAAATATTTGGTCAATATTTATATATTTAGGTTACATTGTATATATTGCGAAATTTTCAAAATAAACTGCATGTGTCATTGCCACAATTCTATTATGAGTTTGCGACAATAGGAGCGATGAGGCCAATCAGCGCCAAATAGATCGAAGCAGTACTGTCGAATAACTCTCGGCGGAGTATAGACTCGATCGGAAAGTGCAGAATACTTTTAGATGTTGCCAATATTGTGTGATGCTATGACGATATTGTGCATTTTTTTTATTTAAACAAAAAACCATTAGATGCATCACAAAAATGTGTAAGGGCTTTTTATCGATTTTTTTTCAAAGACATTATAAAAAAATATTCAACTTGAGGATACAAAGGTGAAATGGCATAACGTCATGTCTGATTCAGGATATTTAACAATATGTAAATTCTGCCACGAGGACATTGTCTCTCAAAAGTTATGATGATTACAACCAGTAGACCCGTTGGAATAAATGAAATGAATGGACGATGACGCAATCGTAGTAATTAATGCTACATAAAAAGTAAGCAATATAACGAAACAACTCATTCAATATTTCAGTTTTTATTCGACTGCAGCATACAGTATTATGTCAAATCTGAGTGATTTGTATAGAGTGTAATCAACTCTATTAATGTAAAAGAGTGAAATTTTCCTCTCTTGGAGTGAAATTTAAAGATTGAGAGTGACCTGAGGGACCACTCTTAAATGAGTGAATTATCAGCACTCCAAATCCACTCTTTTGGAGTGAATTTTCTGTAAAAGAATGAGTGATTTTTTCAAAGACATTATAAAAAATATTCAACTTGAGGATACAAACGTGAAATGACATACTAACGTCATGGTTGATTCAGGATATTTAACAATATGTACATTCTGCCACGAGGACATTGTCTCTCAAAAGATATGATGATTACAACCAGTAGACCCGTTGGAATAAATGAAATGAATGAAGGATGACGCAATCATAGTAATTAATGCCACATAAAAATCAAGCAAAGAAGCAGCATAACGAAACTCATTCAATTTCAGTTTTTATTCGACTGCAACATACAGTATTTGCCAAATCTGAGAGACTTGTATAGAGTGTAATCAACTCTCTTAAAGATATATTGTCACCTGAAAATGACCAAAAAATCATCAAAATTAATTTTGAAATTAACTTGCTCATATCAAAGTAGCATCAAAGTTAAGAACTGGAGAATAGAAATTAGTGTATTTA
>JAOTQE010114532.1:0-12994 GCA_025631205.1 Nesometra sesokonis
TTGTTCCACCACCAGAACCATGGTGCGAGCGAGCCTCGAACCCATTCTGTTGTTATTGCTATGGTTCACGGTTCCCTGCCTTAACCGCTCGGCCATACAACTCAATCTCTTACAGTGTAATGCCCCACTTTTCATTTTCATGTGATGGCCAAGTTACCACTTTAAAGAGATTTACCTCATATTAGGCCAAAATAAAATTGTTTGCCCTGTCATTACAAAAATCAGGAGAGTAAGTAGGTTGATTTTTTTTTAGAACCATGAAATGGACCGCCAGTGAGGCCAACTGGAAATTTGCCACATCTGTACGATCGATGATTCACAATGAATGTACAGCGATTTTTAGAACATTTTATTTGGGTTTCAATGTGCTCAAGAATACATTAGAAAAGTATACATTCTTTTTTTTGATGATATATGGAAAAATTCATAATGTTTTTAAAGTCATAAAAGGAAATAAAATAAAAATGTGAAGCAAGATTTTCATAATTTTTTGGTCAATCGGGAAAGGGCAGACAAACAGTTATCAATATAACATCCAAGATAAAGAGAACTGACAGTCATGAAGCGTATAGAGTCTTAAAAAATTGTCCACTGGTACTTGTAAGTAGCATTCTAATGTACAAAATAAAAACATCTTATATTCTATTTATTTTTATCCAGGAAAGAAATGGAAAATAAAATTGATGCTATTAGGGAAGAACTTAAGGAAGTAAAAGAAAGTGAAGAGGAGAAATTAAACAAAGAAAAGAGCAGGGTTACAGAACGAATTGAGAATGAACTGAAAGAACATAAAGAAGAACAACGAAATAAGTTAGAAGAAAAAAATGAAGAGGTTTGTATTTTTACGGGCAAAAAAAACACCCTGTTAAAATTTTTGCTGAAGGGGTGGGCAGAAAAAGTTTTCATTTTGTTTTGTTTTTTTTTCTTGTTAAATCAAAAACTTCTAGCAATGTCCGAAGTTGTTTATGATAATATGCTTTACATATTCTCACAAGATCGACTAAATTTCTTGAGTTAAAGATATAAATATAAGGCTATTTCTTTTTTAATAGTGCTTACAAATTCGGTGGATTCACAATACGGTGACTATCGGTTGCAGCGGACAGGCCAACATCCGCAGTGCCTTATGGGAAAAGGTCGACATCTAAAGGCTCAGCTGAGCTGCGGGATGCACCTGCGAGTTGCCTAGCCTGCATGACTAAAAGTACACAACCCATCTTGTATCATATCGATATTTAGACCATTTTTGTTGAAATTTCTTCCTCCATTTTTGCAATAGTTTTCATTTGTGAAGCATGAGAATGCTATTCACACACTGCCACACTTAAAAATGCAACTGCGACATTGACCCTGAAGTTGGAACTTGGCCTGTATGCGGCAACCGATAGGTGGCACACCGCATTGTGAATCCACCGAATTGAAGGAAAAAAAATGGAACAATGTCTTTTTATAGTAACAAGGTTTCGCAACTTTACAAAATATAATAAAAACAGATATGTCACACTTAAATTTTTAAAAATTGCTAAATGTGTTAAAATATATCCAATTTTCTACCTACGAATAATTGATGATCATCGCAAAATACTGATCTGATAGATCTTGAAGGTGTTCAATTCAAATTTTAAAATTTGTGATGTATTTTTTTTTTGGTTTTTTGCATTTTTCGTAAAGTTGCGATACCTCCCTAATGACTGCAAATGTCAACTAAACTGGTTATAGTCATTGTACTGTGTGCTGAACCATAAGATCATGGTCCCTGGTTCGAGTCATTTTTCACTCTGCTTGTGTTTCTGCTTGAGGGTTGAAGTACAAATTAACCCTTTCATTGCCAGTTGTTAGTCTCACCTATATGCTGGACATGTTTGTATGGAAAATAGGTGATTTTTAAGTAAATGTAAAAAACTACTAAATTATATTATTTCAAAGTTATTGTTGTGTGTTAGGATGGGAAAGATGTAGGCCTATTTTGGGAGGGGAAAAATTGGAAATTAGCATAGTGATGACATCATGGCATCAATTTTGATTCAATTCAAAAAAATAAAAGTATTTCAGTAAAATCATGAAAAATCTTTCATAAAAACTATAGAGGTCATATATTCTGGGGAAATCATTTTTTTTAGAGAGACTGGAGTAGGGGGTTACCCCGATGTACTGGTTCATATAGTACCCCTGTTGTGGACAGATGAATGGGTGCAAGTGCAAGCCAGTACTTGCTGCATGACATGATGTGACCCTTAGGAGAGTATAAATTCAAATGAATGTGTAACATCTAGTCCACAGCGCCTTGAGACTATAAAGTAAAGGCGCTATATAAATCAAAGATTTCATAACTACATACTGATGTGAACATTAAAGTATAAAGTACACTGGAAAAGTAGGAAAAGATTTGGTGATTGTCTCCTGGTGTATTGAAAATCACCACCAGAAGGACCCAACTGTAAAGAACTCCACTTTGAAATTTCATTAATTATCCTTTAAATATCAAAGAAAAGCCATATGTTAAAAAATGCACTATTTTCATTTGTTATATTAAACTAGTATAAAAAATTATTATATTTAGGAAATTAGTAAAATGGAAGATAAGTATGAGGGTGATCTAGAGGCAGCTCTGAAGGAGATGGCAGATGAACATGAAAAAGAAGTAGAAAAAAGGAAGAAAGAAGCAATTGATAAACACCAGAGGGTATGAGTATTTAAATTATGATAAAATACCAGCGGGTGGGAATGTTTTTTTTTATAATAAGTGGGAGAGCTAAGTCAAAGGAGGCAAAAGTCGAACATTTGAAAAATGAGTTATTTATAACTTATATAACTACACATCTTTAACATACAGAAACTATCAGTTTCATACAACTGTTGGTGTTTTTTTTTTTTTGCAAAGTTATGAAAAATTAAAGTTTGAACGTTTTGAGAAAAATGCATTTGAAAATTGTTCTATTAGTATACAGTGACCATTTTGTCCCTCCATGCAGTGACTAAGCAAGGTGATTTTATTTTGCCACCTTTGAACATTTTTGTTTACATCTGAAAATTGTTAATGCAGTACCAAAGTTGAATGATTAAATTGTAGGTATTTGAAATAAAATAAAATTTGAAAAACAAATTACAATTTTTAGTTTCTGCCTAGCTTTGTGACTTATCTCCTTTGCCTTTGCTGTATTAGCCATTTACATTATTATTCCTGTAGTCAATGAAATGCAATTGGAACACATTACATAACTCCTTTTGTAGGCGGTACAGTTGCCATTGCCGCCTCCAAGGTTCCCAATTATACTCCTTGGTGAAAATGGTCAACATGGATATAGTGTCTTGCCCAAGAGCACCAACCCATTAAAGTTCACGCTCAATGTTTTCTATAGTTTTTAACTCCCTGTTCATTTAAAAACCCTACCCCCTCCCGCCCCCACGTACCATAAATATTCAAGCATCTTGAAAAGAAAATTATATGTTTGAAACAAATGTTAAAACATTTTTTGTCCTCTCTTTTGTCTCCAATTTAGGACTTAGATGACCTGCTTGCTAAGCTTCAAGTTGCCCAAGAAGAAGAGATGAAAAGGACAGAAGATAAACTACATGCAACAAGAGAGAAGAGAGCTGCCGTTGAAGAAATGGAGGATGGGGTGAGACAAACTTATACTTTTTATATTTTGCCACATCCAACAGCAAGACAGTGGTAAAAAAAAATATTTCCTAATCCTTTTTTCCACTCATATAATAATAATAATATTAATAATAATAATAATAATAATAACAATAACAGTAATAATAGTAATAATAGTAAAAATAATAATTTAGGCTTTTATAGCGCATTATGCATAGCCTCAATGCACTTAACAATGAGAAAAGTAGCAATGCGAAGCTTAGAGAATTACTGTAAACCTATACTACCAAGAATATCAAACCCATACAACTGCATTCTGTTTACCAGCAGTTTAAGGTGCACAGACCGGCTAGTACATAACTCACAGGTGTTCTCAGTTTTATGGGCATCTAACTAAACAAATTATCAATTACTGAGCATCACGAAAATACTTTGAAAAGATATTAAAAATGCCAGTAATTAAGAAAAATACATATTAAAAAGATGAGTTTCTACGACTGTATCTCAGTTTGCCACGATGAGAACTACGGTATGCTATCTAAAGCTTGGTTCCCACTAGAGCAATTTAGATGCGTTAGCGTCGAGCGCAGCTACACCGCGCGTCAAATATGTTGCGGCCTAGTGGGAACCACTAGTATTTAGCGTCATACGTCACACAACTGCCAGTGCCAGCCGCGGTAATGGTTCAACTTTGCGCGCAGAGGGCGGAATGCTGAATAGTGGAAGAGCCCTACGTCACATCACTTGCGGTAGCGCAGACGCGTCGCCTAGTGGGAACCAAGCTTAAGTCTCATGAAATTCAGGGAGTGCCGCTGTCTGTTAAGCTGTGAAATAGAACCTGGTATGCAGTCTAGTTTGTACACTGGACCTGGTCATTTGTAGACCAACTTGTAAACCACCAAGCACTATGCATTTTTTGAATTACATATTAACTCTCTAGTATGGATTAGGGAAAGAAATTATGACTCTATAGCATATTGCCACTCAAAATATAAATGTTTTTTAAATATGTGAGGTCTCACCACTAAATAAGTCTCATGGAAGGAAAATCCAAAATTTAGTTATTGGTACCTTCTAATAGTGAATCTGTAGCCTACACTTTAGGTGACATTCATTGGACAGGTAGATCCAAAAGATATGAGCATTTAAATTGTTATGTATGGAAACACAGTTTTGAGAAAATTGCCCATAAAAAGATAAAAAAATAAACAATTAAAAGACTATAAAAACACTTTCCTGTAAGAAAAATGACCTAAAAACTATATTGTAATTAAATATAAGTTCCATAGTGCTCATAATTGATTAAAACTAATTTTTTCAAAAATTTGACTTCAAACCTATTTTGGTGATTATCTCAATTTGATCTCACCTACAATGTGACTCATTTTTTTTTATAAGATACTCAATCTTTTATTGAAAAACAAACAAACATCATACAAAATATACATTGGCACCGAAAGAAGCGGGCTCTTGTCTATTTAGTCGCCAAGTAATAATATTGATAATAATAAAAATAATCTGACTATAACGATGATTTTGTGGTGAGACCTCACATATATCTTCAGGCATAGCCTGAACTTGGAATATAGATTAACAGTAATCCTCATTCCCCAATGTGTTTGAAGTTTTCTGACAATTTTATGTAAGTATTGCTTTAATTACCAACTATAAAGACTAATGATTTTCCAATTTTCAATTAATACTTTATTATTTAGCTTGATAATGTATTGAAGGAGAGAAAATCTGAAATTAAAGAAGAACAAAGAAAGCAGTTGGAGAATCTAAAGAAAGAACATGAAAAAGAAATGAAAAACATTCAGGAAGAGTACAGAAAAATGGTATGTGCATGCATGTTGAGCTTTGTACTGTGGTATGGTAACTATGTCCCATATGTGGCAGAGCAGAGGAAAGGAAGAATAAGTCGAAAAATGAATGAAAGTTAACTTATTTATAAATTATGAAACTACTAATTTTTATTTTTAACATGCAAAAAGCAAAATCAGTTTCGTACAATGTTTCCTTCCTTTAAAATGTAAGTTTATGAAAGCTCCATTTGAAAGTTGCTTATCAGTATACTGTGACATAAGCTTGGTCATTTTAAATTTTTCAAACATTTTCGAGCATATCTAAAATGTGTAAATTGTATCTTTTTGAAATAGAAAAAAAAATGAAAATTTGACTTGTGCCTATTGTGAAAACAAGTTTTGCAACTTATATCCCTCCTTTGGCTTAGCTCTGCCACATATTCAACACTAATAATAGAGAAATCTGAAAACATTTATTAATGTAATATGAACGTTTCATTTTTAAACTGTATCTTTTTGAAATAAAAGAAAAATTGAAAGTTTGACTCTCTGCATATTGTCAAAAACTAGTTTGCAGCTTATTCCTCCTTTGGCCTGGCTCTGCCACTTATTCAACACTGAAGGGAATTTCTGTTATGAGCTCATTTTAAGCTTCAGTGATGTGTTGATTTAGGTTGGTCAGTTCTTTTCCAGGCTCTCTTTTTTACCTGGTATATTTCAGAGTTACTCAGTTACAACTGGGTTAGCTGAGAATCATCCTCACAATGACAGACCGTGATGACCAATTACATGTGATATATGTAGAGAGGAGAACAATTTTTTTAAATATACGCACATGGTCAAAAACTGCTAATAGTGAATTAATCACTTCTACACAGATGGCATTCCCTTCACAAGACACACATACACATGTTGCCTATATAAACTGAAGTGTCTTAACAAAAATTAGAAGTGGAGTTGTTTTTTGATCATAAGAAAAAAATAACTTGCAAGGTTAGGTTTGAACCCAGTACCTTGAGAATTGAAAGCAACCATCTTAATGACTAATTCCACTCACTATTTATTTCAAACCAAGGATGTTAACTGAAATTAGCTTCTTTCACTAATATTGTCTAAAGCATTCCAAATTGTTAAGAAGAATCATTCAAGAGATAAATAATTCATATTGCTTATTTTACACGTTTTTATTGGATTGCTAGGAGGACAAAGAGAAAGAATCAGTTAGTTCTAAACTTGAAAGTGAAAAGTCACGACTTGCAAGAGACCATGAAAAGGAACTAAATGCAATGCGGAAGGAGTTTGAAGAGAGAAAGGAAGAACTTCATAGAAAGCATGAGGATGAAGAAAGCGCCCTCAAGGAGACAAGTGAATCTTTAGACGAGAGTAGAAATAAACTGGAGAAATTAGCTGCAAAGATAGAAAAGGAAGAAAATAATCTTAAAAAGAGAAGGAAAAAGTTTGAAGATGATCAGATGAAATTTGAAGAAGAAAAAGATGTAAGTAATAATTGACAAACTTACAATTTTATATGGATTTTGGCCGACAAAAATAATACAAAATCTTGAATGCAAATTAAGTATTATCTTTATTCTGACCTCTGATTTATGAATATTTTTTTTCTAAAAATGAAAAGATTTTGTTAATAATTGTTATTTATAATAATTTTTTAAAATTAAAATAAATAAATATATACAACTTGCTAATGGAAAAATAAAATTTATTTTTGTTTTTTTTTCCAACATCCTTGATCAACATATAATTCAAAATGCACATGAGAGGCGACAAAAGTTAACATTTAGGCCTGAGTTATTGAAAAGTAACCATTTCGACCTCTGTTTCTCTGTTTCTGTTTTTCACATTGTTTAGGCTTACCGATCATATTTCCAGAAGAATAGCTACTGTATTTCTGTTTGTTATTGAAATACTCTATTGTAAAAGCTGATTTTTATAATATCTTCTACTATACACTAATTGTGCTTTTCAACCCTGAAAGATTTTTTGTGTAATAAAATCAATTAGAATGATTTTTTAGACCTGTCTAATAAAGAAGTCGTAGATTTAAGCTAATTTATGTAAAAAAACAAACAGAGATGTAGTCAGAATCGGGGAATGACCTAGGACAAGAACAACTTCCTTAAAATGATATGGAAAAAAATTTTACTCTATTGAAATTGTAGGAAACATTTGCAAATCAAGCAGCATCTTTAAACTCCAGGGAACTTGAGGAGTTGCGTACTCAATTAAAGCAGGTTAGGGATGAGATGAAACAAGAAAGAAATCAAGTGGAATTCCTGAGGCAAGAACGAGAAAATCTTGAATCTGATGTACAACGACTGAAAAGAGAGAAACAAGAATTAAATAGAAGGTAAACAGTTTATTGTAGTATTTGATATTCAGTGGTAAGTTCATACCATTTATTTCATTAAACATTCAAATCAATGATTACGATGATTTTCGTTATATGTTGACATGAAAGGTCATATTTACCAAGCAAAGCTTTATGACCTTCGGGGGAAAAAAAACTATTAAACTATAAAACAATAAACTGAAGTTAACAAGTCAAAATATCCCAGTTTAAATTTGCATTTGTTTTAACTGAATGTATGAGGATTTATTCCGAGACAGATTTTACCAAGAGTGTTTTTGAGCACATGTATTTTATTATCATTTAAGTACCTTTTTCTGCTCAGTTTTTTGTCCTATTGAACAGAAATAGTCATAATACAGTATTATTGAACATGGTTGACACAAGCTACATAGCTTAAAAGGCCTAGCTTATGTTTATGTTGAGTACTTGGATAATAATATGGAATGCTTCATTTCAGGGATATGAAAAAAAAAATATTCTACAAGTTTTAACTCTTTCAATATTTTGCCACTTCTTGTACAATATTTCCATAGCCCCTAAAATAAAGCATAATAAAATTATCTTCACATTTTTAATCAGCATAGTTGATATCCATTTGTAAACAAAAATAAATTAGTAAAGAATATTGATCGATATAGGGCAATATAGACAGCAAAACCACCAAGTTGTAGGAAAATTGAAATTAAAGGTATTGTTAAAACCATATTACACTTTTCCTTCGCTTTAAAATGAGGGGTCAATTACCAAAATCGGATATCTACAACTGAAGTTATATGACAAAGTATACACAAATTTCCTTCGTATTTGTTTATATTTCCTGTTGTTTATTTGCTTAATTTCTTAATAACTTTCTGTGCGACAACTTAGTGGTTTTGCCATAACTAGCCTCATATTTGCTTTGTAGACCTACTGAACGTCATAGTGAGCCAATATTGAATCATGAACGATTGTCCATAAATGGAGATGCAAGTCCTGAAGATGGTCCACGAAATACCTACGTGCCAGTAACACCAAGTGCAAATGCTATGGATATGAATGAACTTCTAACACCATCACCATCAAAACAGGTAATACAGTTGACCTTCTCATTTATAAATCTTCTGTTAAAATTTATTCTATTTCATGTCATATCCGGTAAGTTTTCTCACCACACATATTTGAGGTATCACCACAAAATGAGTCGTGTTGTACAGAAAACCAAAATTGGGGTATTGTCATATTTTGATAGAAGAGATTATAAGCTTTTTATTAGCTTTTAAATGAGGTTCATAGCTTCAGTATAACCAGAGAAAAATCATTTTGAAACATAGGTGTATGAAAACATACTTTGGAGAAAATCTACTTTAAAGATAAACAACTTTTGACTTTCTGTATGTTTTTCCATTGATTTTGAAAAACGGCCTTTACAAAATGTAGTTCAAAAACATGTTTCCTGTAAATAGACATAACCAGGAAATTTGTAATCATAAAATTTAATTACTAAACTTAACAAAACAACAGGAATCTCCTTTTTGTGAAATTATGACTTTTTGTCTATTTTTGTGAATATCTCAAAATGACCTGGCCTACAACACGACTCATTTTGTCACGACACCTCACATATGATAGAAACTATGTCATGCTATCGAAACCAAGTCTCATTATGAGGCTTAGGGAGTGGTGCTTTTACTTTAAGATGAGAACTATGTCATGCTTTCTAAACCAAATCACATTGTGAGGCTTAGTGACTGGCAGTGTTAGGTTGTGGGAAAAGACCTAGTCTGTGACCAGGTTCGAACCCAGGATTTACAGGATAAAAAAGCAAACATGGTAAGTATCAATCTACAATGCCATTCCAAATGGGGTAACAGTACACAGTAGTATTCAGCCTACAATACTGGTCAGTGGTGTAATCACCTAATAGTTTACTGTTAATATTATTATTAGCCTCTTCCCAAGAGAAAGGCTCTGGTGGCTATTTGTTGTGGTGCATTTGTTGGACAGAGGTTTTTAACTAAAATTCCGAATGGCTTCAATCTTTCCAGACTGCAACATTAAAACAAGCAAAAGGATGCACCTATTGGTGTTGCGTACCTTCTTTATAATTGTTTACATTGTTTCCACCAATGAATTTTTTAAAAGCTGTTTTGCAGCAAAGCCCTTGCAAATTTTTGTTTTTGTCACTTAGGTTTATAACTGCATATTCTCTCATTTCTTTTTATTTTATTGTGGAACATCTGTTTTAGCCATTTACCATTTTTCATTGATATCAAAACATAGTCTTAAGGTCTATGAAAACCTGGTAAACAATACTTAACAGATAAACTATTCAACAAAGTGACAGTTGTACCTCATACTTTGTCCGAGTAGATACCAAATGCGTGGAGAAAGACATTGATAAAGTGCCTGGTTAAGGACACAAGGAACTAGCCAACCATGAGATACAAACTCCTGGTCTCATGAATGAAAATGCTAATAACATTTTTTTACAATTTTTTTTTTTTATATTTAGAGAAGGGAGATGGTTCATCCAAGAGACTTAACACAACCATTATTGGAAAATGACATTGATGGTAAGAGAAATTATTCTTATATTTATGTTCATAATATTTTTAAGTCCGCGTGAAGCGGACCTTAGGGGCTCACTCATTTCTTGTTGTTGTTGGGGTTGTTGCGACCATAACTTTAAAAGCGTCCAGAGTCGGCAGTTTTGAGCGGACATGCTTGAAATTTTGTACACATAAATTAAACCCCATTCCCAACAAACATTCATCGCCCTTCTTTAAGTTACACCCCTGGGTGTCCCCTACACCGACGAAACCAAAAGCGCATTTTGTCAAGTAGTGTATTAAAATACGGTTAATTTAAAAAGTGCATGAGCAGCTTGGTTGGTTAAGACATCGTTTAACATGACCGTTCTACAAATGCGAAGGTCATGGGATCGATTCCCACCACGGTAGGCTCTGGCTATTGTATTTTTTTTTTTTGTTCGGATGAACATTCAAATTATTTTAAATTATTTAACTTAATTTGCTTTTTCAAACATTTTTTTCCTGCAAAATCTACTAAAAACCTTAGAACGTAAAATCATACAACGTGGTCTAATAGTGTTAAAGTAATTAGTAATGACATCCTGAAATTGCAGTGGAAGTGCGGACCTGGTTAGCGGTTGCTCTTGTTAAATAGATGGTTAATTACGAATAAGTAAAATATGCCTGGGGCTGATTGATATAAGCGGTCTTTAGACAGTCTTAACGTTTAAAGACTGTCTATAAGTGTGGCATCTAGCATGGCCATTAACAGTCTTAAATATTAAAGCCTACTCGTAGGGGGCCATAAATGGTCCTAAATCAATTACAATTATGATTTTTAAAAAATGTGATGTAAAAAAAAAATTGCCTAAAATATCACCCTCAATTACTGATACTATGGTATGTCTGAAATTCATCAACACAGTTTTAGTAATTGCTGTTTTATACCAGTGGTCTTACAGAGGTGTCTTTGCTAAGACAGTTTATGTGTGTTAAAGTCAGCTTTTTTCTCAAAGTTAAGACTGCAAGTTAAGACTGTTTTATAGCAGTCCACGCCTGATGTAACTGCACGTTTACCTTTTATTTGGGAACAGTTAACCTTCGTTATCTTCACAAATTTCTCATGTGCTCTTTAAAGACCTAGTACATCTTTTACACAAGTAGATTGTTACCCTACCATTCTTATCCATACACAACCCCTGTTGTGGAAAGAAGGCAGTGACCTTAGGTAGCAAAAGTCATGTCACCATTAGGGGAGGAGCAACACTGCCACTGTGTAGTGGATTTATATACTATAACAATCTAATATTATTATTGTTGTTATTACACTTAGTCAATTAGGTAATTGTTATGTACTAAATATTATAATTGTTATTTAAATGTGTCATTATTAAATATTTATATTAAAATAATAACTTTATGGTAGATAGATTCTTGTATTGTATTTGCTTTTCTGAAATTTGCCGTTTTATATATAGTGCAATAGTACTATCTTTTTTTTTTGTTTATTTCATTTTTCACGCCAGCATAATAACAATCAGTTGTAAATTTATTAAGTATTTAATGGGTGGATGATGACCAAAATAAGTTAACAACATTTAGGTTATAGCCACATTTCAATTATTTTTGTGTATTTTAGTGCTTTTATATTTTTATTCCAAAGATTTTGAAGATAATTCTAGAGAGATACTGAGCAATGTGGGTAATTCACGACTGAGGGCACACTCCAATGGATCTAGATCACATCATGATAGTGGGAGTTATAACTCGGACAGCTTCTGGACTCGAAATCAAATATCTGCTCTGGTAAGGTGGTTGCCAAACATTATATTGTTTTTTTTTTTATTTATTGATTTTTTTTAACAATTTCCAAACATGTGTTATGTCTTGTTTCCATTATATTGTTATACGTATTCTGTGGCATTTAGAACCACTCTCCATTGTATGGAAACACTCAATGAGGTGTGTAAAGAACTACATGTATTTTGCATGTATTATATGTGGCAGAGCCAAGCCAAATGAGATAGAATTCGCAAATGCTAGTTTTCCACAATAGGCAGAAATTTAAAAATGGTCAAATTTCAAAATTTATTTTATTCCAATAATATACATTTCATACCTTAAACTTTCATATACCTTAACAATTTTCAGATATATGATCTAAAATGTTTTAAAAATGCAATTTAAAATGACCTAAAATGTATACAGATAAACAATTTTCAAATACAGTTTTCTCAAAACTTACATTTTAAATGTTCAAACTTTGATTGTTCATAACTTCGCAAGAAAAAATCGTATGAAAACGATTTTTTTTACATGTTAAAGATAATAATGTGTAGTTCCATAATCTATAAAAAAACTCAATTTTCAATTTTCCGACTTATGTCTCATTTGGCTTGGCTCTGCCACATATGTGGAAGCAGTTGGTGCAGTGGTTGCCTGTCAGACTTCCAATCATGCGGTCATGAGTTCAAGACTTACTCTGGTCAGTTGTTGTGTTCTTCTTAGGCAAGATACTGTCCATATTGCCTCTCTCCACCCAGGAGTACAAATGAATACCCGGGAGGTAGAAAATTACATACCGTATTGTTCCTAATAAACGCCCCCGGGGCGTTGCATTTTTTCTGAAGGGAGGCGTTTATTAGAGACGAATTTTATAACAAAAAAATACTACATCAAAAAGTCCATCAAAATAATATCTCATCAAAAC
>JAOTQE010114543.1:0-12992 GCA_025631205.1 Nesometra sesokonis
TTGCGATTGGGTGTGATTGGTTGTCACAATTGCTACAACCGATCGCAATGCGATGCTAGTCTGAATGGGGTATTATATGCTCATTTAAATGAGGCTAGTCATGGCAAAACCACCAAGTTGTCGCACAGGAATTTATTGTAAAAAAATAGGCAAATAAACAACAGAAAATAAAACAAATACAAAGACAATTGTATAGTTTGTCCAACAACTTCAGTTATAGACTTTGATAATCAATCACTCATTTTAAAGCTTACAAAAAAATGTAATATGGTTTTTACAATAATTCAATTTTGTGTTTTCTTACAATTTGGTGGTTTTGTCATGACAAGCCTCAGGGTTTTTGTTTTTTTTTTTTTTTACTGTTTTATTTGTGTAATGTTCTGAGAAAGAAATAAATTTTTTGGAACCGTTTACCTTACATGAGAAATGAATGGGAAGTATATGTAACAGTAGATTTAAACAAAACATGAGAAATAAAGAAGTTGACATGAAAAAAACAGAAAAAAACAGGACAGTGGAGATACAGAATATGAAAGGAGATGAAGAAGTGAGAGGAAGAAACTTAATTCAAAGTGAGTTGCATAAAAGTAGACAAATATTCTAAGCCTACTTGTATGCAAATACTTTTTTAGACTAAGTCAGTATCATCAGTACTCAGGGGCGGATTTGCAAGCATCACTTACATTTTTAGCTCTGGCTAGAATCTGGCCCCACCACCTCCCCCCCATTATCGGCAAAACGTAGTTGCGCTCCCCTTTATATTAGGTGCGTTGACCCTAAATTGACCTAAAAAATAAACCATACAAAAATACATACGGGCCAGGCATAACATTAAAGTGGCGCTGTAGCTTGGTGGTTAGCATGCTTGCCTTCCAATCCCGAGGTCCTGGGATCGAACCTGGATGAACGCTAGGTTGGTTCACACGACTTAACAACGCCACTCCCCAAGCCTCATAACGAGACTTGGTTTGGAAAGCATGGCATAGTTCTCATCCTGTAAGTGGCGAGTTAACTTGCTGTTGGATGTGACACGAAATAAAAAAAAAAATGTGCAAAATGAAGCAAATCACTTTTTTCTTTTTTTTTGCTCGTCAAAATCAAAACCGGGAACCGCACCCATTCAGATCAGGGAAAGTTCCTCCCTCCTTTTGCTGGATCGTATATACACCCCTGGTACAGATTGTGGCTGGTTTAGGCCCAAGTATCCTAATTTTAGTTTGAACTGAAATGAACTCTCTGAAATCACAAACAAAATGAATGGTGTAATGGGTAGTCTGTTTTAGGAGCTGACTGTAGCTTACCAATTGTAGGACTGCCTTTATTGCTAAACTTCCAGGCATGTTCATAGTTAGCAGAGGCATCTTTATATGACTGTTCCTTCTCCATGATGAATCCCATGTACTCATACGCTTTACAACAAGACTGATAAATAAAAACACAGAAATATAGATGAATGTATTGTATTCATAGGCTTAACAGCAAGACTGATATGAAAAAACAGAAATACGAATTCCATGTATTCATACTGTAGGCCTTAAAATAAGACCGATAAATGAAAACACATGAATATAGATGAGTGTCTTATATTCATAAGCTTAACAGCAAGACTGATAATGAAAAGACAGAAACATAGAGGAATCCCATGTACTCATAGGCCTTACAATAAGACTGATGGAAACAACACGTCAAACCAACAATTATTTGCATAAAAAGGCCTGCAGTAAATGTAAGATGGTTTATGAAAGGTGTACTGGGTTGGTCTTCCATCATGAAGACACATTGTTTGTCATGTAAAAAATTGTCCCTATTAATCAATATTCTCATCTTTGGTATCTTTTATTTCAATAAATAAAAATATATACATCCAAAATTGTAACCATTGCAGCAATTAGAGCTGAATTGAGGAATACAATTACATTAAAAAAAAACAGGAATAGACAATATTACAAAAGGGTTTTTTTAATACTGTATAGCATAAAAATAATAATTATAATTCCAACCACTATAAAATGCACAGCAGGTCGCACATTCAATGATTAAAATCTACTCATCTAAAAAGGCCTTCAAACCCAACAAGGTTCTGTCCACCATAAAAACTACAGTAGGTGCGAGCCAGTTGCAAACCCATACTAGTGACTTGATTATGGATTAAACGTCCCTGCATTTTGTGTGACTGTTGACATTGGTAAGTGACATTCCTGGCTGGAACTATCAACAGGTTTATACTCTACCTTGTTATGTTGTAGGCATTTTTTCAGTAGCTCAGTGGCCATGTCAAATTTCCCTGATTGAATGTAAACATCTGCTAAAAGTAACCAACTTTTTTCAAATTCTTCAGCATCCTAAAGGTAAAAATAATTATTAATTACTGAGAAAAAAGATGCACAGAATCTGTAACCTTGTACAGTCAACTCTTTCAAAATCGACCCTTAAAGGGTCATTTGTTTTTGGAAAGATTATTGGTATTTTTGACATTTATTGTTCTTTCTACAAGCAAAATATTGCCTCAAAGCATTTGAGAAGCGTTGCAGTAAAAAAAAGATTAAAAGTAATTTACTGTTATGCAGACAATTTACACATTAAATTTATAGAGTAAATTCTTTCGTCTTTGACAGGAATAAATTAACACCTTGTAGTAGAGAATTTATAAGTTCATAATTTGTGTATTGTACCCCCAACAACCATCAAAACACTAGGGTGTTGGATTTAAGTCAGGGATCAATGATCCTCTACCACATACCTGTACAACCCAGTTCATCCTGACAATTCTCTTGAGTTGATTTCTTGCTCTTGGGGTCTGTTTCATCATCATGTATGCTGTAGCGACACCAAGCAATGCTCCTATATTTTCTCTCTGTCACACAACAAGAAATATGCAGAGTTTAATAACTGTGTCTGTATGTAATGTTATATATATAGATGATTATGCAATAATGATGTCAGAGATAATCATGAAGAAGACAATGAATGTTATTCATGATGGTATGTAAACTACTTATTATGATGATAATGATGATGATGCCAACAAGGATGACAACAATGATGATGATGAAGGTGATGCTGATGATGAAGATGATGATGGTGATGATGGTGAAGATGATGATGATGACAATGATGATGATGACAATGAGGATGATGACGATGACAATGAGGATGATGACGACAAGGAAGATGATGATGATGATGATAATAATAACGATGATTGTGATGATGATAGTGGTGATAACAATGAAGATGATGATGACGATGAAGATGAGGATGGTGGTGATGGTGATGATGATGTAAATGATGATGACGATGATAATGATGATGATGATAATGTTGATGGTAATGATGATGATAATGATGATGAATGACGATGTTGGTAATAATGATAGTGATGATGATGATGATGATGATGATGATGATAATGATGATGATGATGATGATGATGGCAATGATGATGAAGATGATGGTGATAATGATGATGGTGATGATGACGACGGTAATGATGATGATGGTGATGATGGTAGTGATGAATAATGAAGATTATGATGCTGAATGCCAATGATGGTAATTATAAGGATGAACAGGATTGTTGTTGTAATTACTATTATACACTATACCTCAGAGGTTGCCATCTTCATGAAAGATGCTAAAGCCTTTTCAATATTTGTTTTTGACTTGGTTGCCATGAGGACATAATTCTCCAACATTAGGTGTTTATCGGACCCCGGCTGAGGCTTCAATTCCTGGTAACAAAAAAAAACAATACATTAGGTATTGTAAAGCTCTTTAATAGCCTCCTTTTACTTTTATGACCAATGATTTTGCAATTTTATTTTTTACAATAACATTAGAAATTGCAATGTATTATGTTTAGTTACTGGTTTAACTGTCTTTGATTTTTTGTCAGTTCATTCATGAACAACATTGTCCATAATAACATACATCCATTCTAATGGTGTCCAAATAAGAATTAAGATCTTCACTAAAATTCTTATTACATAAGAGATGATAATATTAAGGCTGCAACAATTATAACAATGTGGGCAGAATCACTCCATCTAGTTTAGAAGGTCAACAAAATTTTCATTAAGAAAATATGGTGTAATGCCTGGTGTGATAGAAAACTGCCTTTGATTTGGAATCTGGCAATATGAGTATTCTTAATAGCACTGTTTATATTGGCAAATAATATTAGAAATAACCAATTTATGTTTAGTTACCTGAACTTTATTATTTAACTTTATTGTCAAGTAGAAAAAAAGCTAATAATTGTAAAAATCTTTCAGACTTACAGTATTCATCTGCCTTATTTTCTAGGATTCACTTGAAAAATCAAATTCTATACTTATTTTGCATGTTATTTATGTTTTGAAGTAATATGTCATAAACATGTCAGTGTTATATTTATGAATTTGAATACAAAATGGTGGCATCTAAAATATTTAATTATTTTTTACAATAAAGAGTTTTGGAAGGAATTGGCCTTTAAAATAGCTTGCTCCTGAGATTTAACAAGAATTTAAAAATTCCCTGAACTCTGCACTACAGAATTTACCTTGACTAGTTTGTCTGCAGTCCTTGCTGCCATCTGTTCTGAATCTGCTTTTTCTGCTGCACTCCTATTAAAAAAAACAATAACTCGTTTAAACCTTTCGCTGTGTGGGCCCAGTACTACCGGTCCCATGATACATCATGTTTTTAAAAATATTTGTTTAAACTACATACACCCTCTTTTCTCCTATCAACCTTTGAGATGTTAGCAACTTGAAAAAAATCTCCTGCACTGTAGGTGCCCACTATTTTTTACATTCTTTTTTAGTTTTTTAAATCTCAATTTTTTTAATGATTTTAGTGAACAACGTTATAACTAGTGTCTATTTTGTTATAAAATGATGAAAATAATTCATAAGTTTGATATTTTTATTCATCATATGTATCTGCATCATAATTCATTGCAAAAAAAAAATCATATCCAATAAGACTTTAAAAAAAAGTAACATAATTACAGATTTGATGAAAACCAGAAAATAGCTACCATGTATGATGTCATGATTATGCAACTAACCAATTTTTTCCACTCCCACCATAGGCCACCATCTTGCCCACAATAACACAAACTATTTTCATAATGAGAATTTCCCGTATGCACACACAGAGTTGGAAAAGGGTTAAACAAAAAGTTTTAGCAACTTTTCAGCTGTTTGCAAAAATATTTTAAAACAATTGAAAATATTTACAATACACCAAAGTTTGTTTCAATTAAGTTCATTACTATAGCACTTGCGCTTCATTTTAATATAATTCTTCGTATTTCTGATGCAGGAAAGTGTTCTATTTTCAGATTTTCTAAGATTAATTTGCAGGCAAATTTCTCAAAAACATGTTTTCATACATTGAATTATCAAATGCTCATATTTGTGGAACTACGTATCCTAGAAATGTCATTCAAACGTCAGACCACAGCATATATTTTGCATTTTGCCTGTACCAAATACTACCCTTTTTATTACCCAACATAAGACTATTTTGTCATCATCATCAAGAAATATTTGATCAATAAGTAATTAGTTTTAATCTTTGGCTGCAGTAAATTAATTAAATTAAACAAGATTTGAAATATGTTTGTAATATATAAAAAAAACTGATTTTGAAATAACAATTAATTGCTAGATAAGGTTATTATGTATTAAACAATACCGGGAAGTGAGTAAGTCGATAGAAATATTTTCATATTTCCTATACACCTGTAAAAATGATGTTGTTTTTGTAGGTGGGGAATTCACATAACCTAGCATGGGCAAAGGTCCCTAATAGGTAATAAACTAATACAAATTATCTATCTTGTAGCGTGACATAAATACTAGTTACAAAGTTTAATAGCAACTTTTTGTGTAGTCACTCAAGTATGTAGTCTTCTCCTGAACAAATACTGCCAAGATAAAAAACCTGTTACATGCATATCTCTATATTTAGCTCTGTGTATCCTATCTTGTTTACATGTGAGGACTACCCACAAAATGAGCTTCATGGTTGGAAAATAAACAAATATAGTTATTGGTACATTCTAATAGATTACCATATAATAATTATGTACCTAGTAATAAAGTATAATGCAGTCCAAGCAATGAGATACATGCCATCGTGACAGGATTCAATATTTCGACATAAATTATGTAATCATCAGGATTTTGATTCTTGATGATATAATTTAAGTTGAAATATTGAATCCTGTCATGGTACCATTATCCCATTGCTTGGAGTATGCATTATACTTTTTTACTTGAAGTTGATTAGTGGACCTTTCGATTTATGTACCTCTTGTGTTATGTATTCTAGGTGAGTATATCTAGTAACACTACAAGAAATAACTGAGGGTTGCAGTGAATTCATTAAATATATCAAAATTTAAGTATCTTT
Source organism: Nesometra sesokonis (assembly GCA_025631205.1). Taxonomy (NCBI): domain Eukaryota; kingdom Metazoa; phylum Echinodermata; class Crinoidea; order Comatulida; family Antedonidae; genus Nesometra; species Nesometra sesokonis. The sequence continues at coordinate 6,406 of JAOTQE010114543.1, forward strand.
TAATATATAAAATTTGATAATGGGCACTAGATACATCATCTGATCAATTAAAGAATATACCTTTTTCATAGGACTGCCCCCTATGTGTAACATATTTTCTAAGATTTCAATTTCTCATCTAAGATTTCAGGCTATGAGAACATCATTCAATTCAAAATAAAATGATCACCTTCTTTCAATCATGTACGTAATATAATGAATATGATAAACAATTTTAATGAAAGTATGTGGTGTAAAAAAAATGAAAGATGAGAGAAAGAATGCAGAAACCCTGAAAGATAAGAAAATCATGAAGAAGGTCAGCCATAAAACAAAGGACAAGAAAAAAGAAGAAAACAGAACATGGACATAGACTAGACAAAATGAAATAAAACAGCAAAGAAAAAATACAAAAGAACAGTAACATCTTGAATCAAACCTGGTAAAGGTAACTAAATAATTATTAAGTATTATTATTATATTATTAAGTATTATTATTAAGTATTTCTTTAGCTTTATTTATTATTGAGAGGTAAGGCATTTCAAAGCTTGGGGTTAATAACATAAAATATAATAATAATAATAAATAGGCTTTTATTTAGTGCTATACAATTAAGTCTCAGGGCACTCTCGGCATTATTACCCATTCATTGGCACGACAACTTTTTTGCTTAATGATATATAAATCAGTGCATGGACATTCACACCACTTAGGTACCCAATACTACACCACTCCTGGGTGGGGGGAAGCAACTGCAGATAAAGTGCCTTGCTAAGGATACAAACGAGTAGTGAGCCTCGGACTTGAATTCCTGACCTTTCGATTGGAAGCCCAAATTCTTACAACTATGCCACACGCTTAGTAAATCTAATGTTTTTGAAAAAAATTGTTCTGTCAATTGGAATGTTGTTTCTAGTGTACTAGTTGGAATGTGTAAATTAGATGTTTCTTTTTCTAGTGGATTAGTTGTGAAAAGAACAATTTTATTTTAATAAATTTACTTAGCACAGCATATGTCCTTATGTTATCTCCCCACTTAATGTAGCGAAGTGGAAATGAAAGTTCAACCTACGCTACGTCGTCTGCCATTGTTTCAAACGTCTCTCCACCGATTGTGTTATTATCAGGATTGATACAGATCTCAATCATATTTTGGATTGCTTTCTGTCCCCAATCAGAGTCCTTTCGTGCCATGTTGAAGTGCTTTAGAGCATCGTTTGGCTTACCAGTATGCCTGTAAAGAATGTCAGCAAGTATTTAAGAAATGTTAATGAAAAATTTGGTAAACAATGCATTATGTTATTATAGTTCTATTTGTTTTAAAGGGACACGCCTTCTAAAATTTCCCAAATTAACCCACAAATTAAATTTGTTTGAAAATTTACCGGTTTATCATTTCAAAAATAATAAACATGGGTCTGTTATCTATATAATGTTTAGTTTTATTTTCAAGTAGAAAAGAAAAGCAAAAGAATTGATATCTGTTAAGCTAGACCTAGATTATTTCTTTGATAATTCTTTGTTGCTAAACTATTAGGATGTAGATTGTATCTGCATGGATGTTATCCAGCTATTCTATCCATGAAGAGCATCATTTTGAACACAGCATGTACATCGTAAATTTGCTCACCGTTAGTTACTTGATTCAAATTTTGACAAAGAAAAGCAAAACAAAGATTCATCTGCTTTTTCAGGATTTACCCAAACAAATTTGATTTGTTTATTACATGAATATGGCAGATTAGTATCATATTTATAAACTTTAATACAATATAATCAAATTGAGAATGTTTACTTTTTTTAATAGCATTTTAAAAGGAATGATATTTCATTTTAAACAAAACCACATATAGTGGCACTTGAAATTTAAATCATTTTTTAAATTATTCAATTACTACAATTTTAGTGTCTTTTTTTTAGAAAAAAATAAAATTGGGTGGATTATCTCTAATCTAAATGTCAGTAATAAACCACTTCGATTGACAACTTCTAAATTATACATGGAAAAGTTCATAGAAGCCTACGTCAGGTTCCAGGCCGTGTTAGGCCCAATAAAAAAATTATTAGTTTATCATATCACTTTTGGGGAAATCCCAATTTTTTTTACTCATTTTCCTATTCAAAATTTCTGTCATATTCACTTTAAATGCTTTGAATTTTCTTAACAAATTAATATGAACGATTCTCGAGCTCACAATGATGTACACAATTAGGAATAGGCCTACAATGATCTATAGTCGCTGTAGGCTGGTGTGCTGGTATGGGTATCGTATTTGTGCGAGTCTAAAATAATGATGGACAATCTAGTATCCCAAGGTGAGTTAAAAAACTTCCTGCCCTCATCAGTTTTTATGCTTTGATAGGTTGATAAACTAATCATTTTTTAAGGGTCCTTAGTTTCTAACCAGGAATACTTTCAACTAAAGCTGAAACATCGCATGATAGACTTACAGTCACTTTTACAACAATTTTGCAATACAAGTTGGGGTATCTAAACAGCCAGTCAAAACATGTAGTGCGAGTTTTGAACTCCAAACCTAAACACCAAACAATATTCACTGCACTATAGTATTAATTTTGCCATGCCCAAATCTATGTATTTGAGAAACCTAGTGCTTATATAGATGGTAATATTAATGCACATTTTCACCATAGAAATTTGTATAGACTATTACATTACTACAAACGCTGGTAAAAGCCAGCCAGCTACCCTTGAACATTGATTTTCAGCCATTTGTGAGCTAGGCTTATTTATTACTGAAGGAAGCTCTCAAGCATTGTGACATCGACCAAATTATATGGGAAAAGAGTGCAGAAGATCGTCAAGTTTGGCACATGCTCACAAGATCAGGTGGCATTTACATGTGAGAGAACTGCATCACAGACAAGGAACAGAGTCGCCATACAAGGAAGGAGAGCCAGCTCCCTGCCTGGTCCAGAATCTCGAATCCCATGTACCCTTACAGATATTTTTGTGCAAGGATCAGCCTCATTAATCATCCCTGCACCCATCCTACACCCCAGTAATCAGAAGTTTTGGTCTTCTTCACATTCAAAGAATGGACATCATCAATTCCATTCGACTACCCTTGAACATTGGTTCTCAATCAGTTTGTGGTGTGGGATTTTTCCATGGTAACTCAGATTAGGTGGGCTTATACCCGAGTGTGACCTGAATCAGTAGCTTACCATTCATACAATGCTTTACAATAGTTGAAGCCTGGTTCCATAGCAACTTTAGCAGCATATGATTCAGCATTTTCTAAATAACGAGGAACTTCTTCCAACTTTCCTGCCCTTCTTAACAAGTCTACAAGCTTTTCCAGAGCTTCATAATGATCTGTATTTTAAACAATATTTTGTTTAGACAAGTTGCTGCAATAAACGGTGGACTCTATATTTAATACTGAATATAGGAAAATATGCTTTTAGAAGGTATCATACAAAAACCTTGGCATAGTGTAGTGCCCAAAGATAGAGAATGTATTGAAAGAGCATGTGATAGACTCAATACAACAAGATTGTACCTTTTTGTTTTTTTGTTATTGTTTTTTTTTTCATTTATTTTTTATTTTTTATGTATTTTTTTAAATCATCTTTAACAGCCTATATGCAAATCCAATTAGAATTATTTTGAGCAGGATCCCAATGAAAATTCTTAAAACATTTTTGGGCTGTCCTTGACTTCAGAGTTCTTTATTGTAAATTATATTTTCTGTCTTTTTTGTCATGATTTGTACTATTGTTTTAAATCTAAAAGCTTAAAAAAGTTAAATCAAATCAAATTATGCACTAGGAACCTGAGCAGTAATCGATTACAGGCTCCTAGTGCAAGATTTGATTTGCATGTATGTTTACCAGTTTTATTGAAACTCAGGCGTAGACTAGTTTTAATACAGCATGAGGCCTAAGTAGGAGAATGTAAATACTGGATCATAACTGCAGAAAAATCATTTCCCATGTCTGGCCTAGCTTAGTTGGGCCTAGCCAGATTTCCATGAACACTAAAAACAGTTTCCAACAGTTTCCCATGATCATATCACATCATGAAAACCAAATTTTTAATGCAGGGGAACCGTGAGCCAAAGCAATAACAACAGCATGGATTCGAGGCCTGCTCGCACCATGGTTCTGGTGGTGGAACAAGTATTCTCGGATAAGGACTATCAACCATAGGCCCAGTGTACACAAATGGCTCGTGTGCACTATAAAGAACCCAGTACATCTTTCGAGATGAGTAGGGGTTACCCCGGTGTACTGGTCCATACATCCCCTGCTGTGGACAGAAGAATGTAGCGCTCGTTTTTCGGGCAGCAGGACACGACGGGACCCTTAGGGGCGTAGAAAGTCTAATGAACGTGTAACATCTGGCCCACAGCGCCTTGAGACTGTATTGTGTAAGGCGCTATATAAAAATCGAATTATTATTATTATTATAAAAGTAGATTTTCCATGATATTTGAAATCCTGTGGCCTGCTATTATTTTCATTTCTTTCACATGGTCTCATTATTTACCTGGTGATCTCTCTAACAATTGTTGAAAGTGGAACGTAGCCTGGTCATATTCCCCCTTCCTGAACATCAGATCAGCCATCATCACCGTCGCAGCATCGTTCTCTGTCTCACTCTGCAATAGTTGAACCAATTGATGTTGGCAGGCGTCCATGTCGTCTTGTAGCAGATATAGTCTGGCCACCTCCAGCATGGCCTTACTGTCACGGTCGGTATAAACCAGTGCCTCTTTGTACAGCTTAATAGCCTTGTCATATTCTCGTTGATCACTGTGGTGTTTAGCCATCTGAGCACATATACTTGAGATGAAAAAAGTTTAAAAATTAAAGTCAGGTTTACCTTTAATTAATTACAATGTTCACTACCCCAATTTGGACAAAGCACGGAAAAACCATCAAGTTTCTGCACACAAAGTTATAGAGAAATAACCAAATATAACATAGGAAATGTAAACAAATACAAAGGAAATTTGTGTCTATTTTGTTCTATAAGTTTGGTTTTATGTGTACAATTTTCATAATTGACCCCTCATTTTAATAAGTGTAGTATGATTTCAATAATAAGTCAATTTTTAAAATGTTGTGATAACATGGTGGTTTTGCCATGACATGTCCCAACTTTGATTTATTTCAAGCAGCATAGGGATGCACTAAATGGTAAAAGCAGTACAGAATAAGCCCATCACAGTTTCAAATGCACTTTTCAAGGATCAAAGCATGCAACTTTCTTAATGCATGCCGTTAGCATGCGGTAAAATTACACATTCGTAATCAGGGATTTAAATGATTTAAGAGTTCAATTCCCCTCACTGTTAATTGTAATTATTTTTAAATTTTTTTGGAATCTTTAAATTGATAGTTCTCATGTCGACAGATAGTCTGCTCAGTAGGCATGGCGTTAAAGGGGCATTCCTTCGAAAATACACCACAATTAAACTCTTTTTAAATTTACCTTTTTATTATTTCTAAAATAATAAACATGTTTAGTTACCTGTATACTTGTTTAATTTTATTCACAAGGAGAAAAAGCTAATAATTATCAAACTATTTCAGGCTTATTCATCTGCTTTATTTTTTAGGATCCAAAAAATCAAATTCTATACTAAAGTTTTGAAGTAATATAGTGACATAAACATGGTAGATCAGTATTATATTTAATGAATTTGAATATAAAATAGTAACATCTAGTATATATATTTTTTTTTGACAACACAGACTTTTGGAAGGAATGGGCTTTTAAACTGAAATCTGAAAGTAAATTAAATCCCAGTTCCAATTCCATTTCAGAAACGAAATAAGATCCTTTGTATAGATACATATTTAATCATATGGGTATTTTTTGATCTCCTAGCTGGAGTTAAAAGTGCTTTTACAGCATGTTACCTTGATGCCTGTGCCTTGTGGGTTGGCAGTGTATCTGGCTGCTCTACCTGGATTCTCTTCAACACTCTGGCTTGCATATCTCTAGCCTTGGTCAATGCCAGTAAAGCATTCTCTAACTTTCCACTCTTCTCCTGAACTTTAGCCAGCAGAATCAGTAATTTAACATCATCAACCATTACAATTAAATCAGATGCTGTAATTAAACAAACAGGATTTTTAATAAGTCTTTACACACAGGAGTACAAGTGGGTATCAATCTAGAGTAGACCTACTGATTATAAGCTATAAAGGGAACTCCTTCAAAGACAGGTGCAACAATACAATAGTGAGGTTTTGCAAAAATATTTAATTTTTTAATTAAATTATATTTTATTATTTTGTATTAAAATGTATAAATATAATACTGATCTGCCATGCGTATGTCATTTTATTACTCCAAAGCATTAAAAAATGCAAAATAAGAATGAATTTGATTTTTTGGGTGGATTCTAAAAAATAAAGCAGATTAACCCCTTCAGGATAATAAAATATTGTTAAACGGTCTGCCCCCGGTACTACCGGGGGAATAATAAATTGTTATTTTAAGGTACTTGTCTATTGCTAAACACACCCTCTTTAGTTTTTATACTATCCATGACAAATTTCCAATTTAAAAATAAAATGCATTCCCCAGAATATGCGCCCTCTATAGTTTTTATGAAAAATTCATGTT
>JAOTQE010114554.1:0-24878 GCA_025631205.1 Nesometra sesokonis
CGACTACGCCTGAGGCGAAAGTCGCCGAGTGTAGTAGCCTGAGGCATTATTCGCAATTTGCATAACTCCAGAAACAAGAAAAAAAAATTTTTTTTTACAATTTTAACAAGGAAGTAAGAATTTAATGTATTTATAACGATATTTGAATTCAATTTTAATGTTAATGTATTACCAGTTGATGATTAATTAATTGTTTCATATCTTTCACTTATTTAAAGTGACACCCATACAATACTGGTTATCAGAAATTATATATGAAAAGAACAAAACGCAAATAGTCAAAAACGTGCTTGACAAGACCGACAGACAGACAGACATTTTTGAAAAGCTGTTTATAGAGACGCTTTCCGCGTCTAAAAAGCATTCTAACCATTAAAACCAGCCTGCATTCCATAGTGAAACAAATTATAGAATATTATTAAGAATATTATTTTCAAAGTGATTATTAAGAATATTATTTTCAAAGTGATACCGAACTTTCCTACGTTTGTGAAAATTTTCCCAACTGAAAAATTACTGTATATTTATAAGAATGGTATTTCTGACCAGTTCAGAAGTACCGGAATAATATGCCACCAAATACAATCCGCGCACAGAACACGCCCCGTGTTTACCACAATTGATTATAATATCCGATTCCACTTCCGTCATTCAGGTAGTTTGTATGACGTCATCGGTTTGTTAAAACTTTAGAAAGTTCCAACCAATCACCAGCCTCCTTTAATTTAGCTATTTCCACTCGACGCGATGTACAATAGCGGACAAATTATTTTAGCTACTGAACCGTTTAACAACATTTGCCTTAGGCGATACGGCTTAAAATTTAATTCATTGGAACATGAACACATTTAAGAAAGCACTTACCTAAAATTGTTACCGCGTCGAGCGGTTTTCTGTAGTAAAACTAAAAATACACGGCGTACCTTGAACTGCTTACAACGGCGAGTCAGGAAATTACTCGTAATTTAGTTAAATAAAATCTAATTATTAGAATCGCATTAAATGGACGAGAACGCCCCTTATTTCGGTGTTAGAAAGAGTTATTCGATATGAGGATATCTTCGTATGTGCACTTTAGCAATTTATGCATGTCAAACGGTGCCAGCATATACGATGAGTGAAACTGCTTTTTAGACATAAAAAACATAAAGATAACTACAGTCGACCTTCCCTGTTTTTATAAAATGTCCCTAAATTAGAAGGTTCATGAAAACTTTTAAAATAAGGTTTGCAAACACTTATTTGTGTTATTTTGTTAGGTTGTACAGTTTTAGGTTTAAATGAATAGGCGAAAGAAAATAAATAAAAAAAAAAAAACGAAATATACCAAAACAAAAGAATTATCATCGATAAATTATCAGATGATTACATATTTAGCAGTTATTTTAATGAATTAATTGTCTGAAAGGTGTTTTTAAAATAGAAGGTTTGTAAATGAAACATTTGTAAATGAGATGTTCGACTGTACCGCTTTAACCGCTGTTCCAAAATGTTTGAAAAAAAAGATGTTTGCCTACAATAATGAAGCGGATCCAAAATTCAGCTGAAGAAGGAGGGGGGACTATTTCAGATCGATATGGGTGTATTTCAAATTTTAAATATGACAAGTGTGCACAAACAAGGGTTATTTGCCCTGTTTTACTTGTTATTGGGCATTATTGGAATTGTTGGGATCAATTTTAGGGTGGAGCACACATATTATAAAGTGTGCGCAGCTTTACCTTGACGAAATTGGTGGTGGGGGGGGGGGGGAGTGCTAAATCCGGCCTTGACATTTAAAAACAATACCGTAACCATAATAATAGTAATAGTAATGACTTACTGCAATGGTAGTTTCACAGCGGTCAAATAGTATTAGATATAGTAGTCGATATAATTTTGGAAAATTATACCGTAATAATAAGTCAAATTTACTTTCTTGGTATATACTATTGATTTAAGCTAACAATAATACTATAAGCGTGTGGCAGAAAATAATAATTCCTGTCTTAAGTGGAGCAGAATTTGAACCAACGGACATCCTGGTCGGTATCTTGTTGATTGAGAGGGTAATTAATTGACTAATTGGGTGTCGATTGAGGTTGTAAAGGGATACGATCGTTTAATTTTATTCTAGCCAGTAGTTAGTTACTCGTTGAACCAACGACATGTCAATGCTGATGAAGTTTAGAATTAGGATGAATTAATTAAAGGTCAGTAGAAATGTCTGAGGGGCTGCACGCCTTTGGAATTTGGGTCGAGGGAGAAACGTGGTATGGTACGTCTGAACGGACATATAATTGGAATAAAATAACTGTAAATAGACTGAAAAATACACTATAAATGTCTGAAAATGGCCTCAGGGGCGTCTTAAGGGATAAATTCTTGCTGAATATTTTCGTTTTATAGACATTGTTAATAATTTTGATATATTTTACTTTCCGAAAGGAGAGGGTGGGGGGTGGCGGGGCCGGCCCGACCGCCCTTAAATCCGCCCCTGATAGAGGTTTGTTGACGAAGTCAGTGGAAACAGAACAAAGAATAGACGTTTTACTAGAATGTGTCCTCTTCAACATCTGGTTCTAAACGACCATTGTCTGTAGAGTGGTGCTGTAGCTTGGTGGTTAACATGCTTGCCTTCCAATGCAGAGTGATATTCAAGAGTCAAAAGCACTCGAATATTTTAAAATAATTATTATATTTTGTAGGCCTATATTGTCTTGGTTTAAGACAGTGATATGGATTAATTCGTGAAAAGATAATCAAAAAGCACCCATTGCGTTCCATAGCAGGTGGATTGCCATACCTTTCTGATGTTTGAATCATAGATATATATTGACGACAAACTTCACACCACTAAACGTTCATAATCTACTTGTGGCGCATTTCATTAAATATAATATACAGACTTGGGGCAAGTCTATAATTGTGTAGAATTAGGGAAACTTAAGCCATTGGCTCTCGCATTGAAAGTCTGATGCTCGACATACTGAGCTTACTCGGTCAACAAAAGAAATAGACCCATATAACTAATGTTCCACGTGTTATACAGCATCGAAGCTGTCCAGCTTACAAAAATATGTTATTAAAACCTTTATTTGTATGTATACTTTGTTGAAAAATAATGAAATTTCTTAAAATAAATGAAAATAAAAATTAAAAATTTCAAAACAAATTGCTCGTGACAGATTGGTGCCATTTTTATAGGCCTATATCTGTTAGGCCTACCGATTACTTGTTGCCATATGATCTTATTAAACATTATTTGCTGTACACTTAACGGCCAATAAATCGTATCATTTAATATATTATTGCCGTTTGATGTAATATTTTCATATACCACTGCATTTTTGCTGTAAAATTTCTGATGCCAACTTAAAGTTGAAGTCCGAAACTTGGAGATTGCAGAATGTTTGCCACTAATACCGTATCTCATGATTTGTTCATTGAGTTCTTAACCTATTATTCAGAGATTTTACTAATGATTATTCTAAGTGGTGTACCGTCAAACTTCGATATATATAATTAAGTAATTTTGCCCTGGAAACCTCAGCGAACAAAACAATATATGTTCAAAGACTTATTTTAATAGGTCATATAAAAATGTGGTAATCAACATGATAAGCTCAAATCGTATATACTACTTGGAACGTGATCGGATTTACGTCAATTGGAATTAAAACGCGTTTTTTTTTTTATTACCAGTGGCGGATTTTTTCGTGGAGAGGGGGGGGGGGGGCTTAAGACTTAAGCCCCCCTAAAAGTTTTTGGTGTTTAGGACAATGGAATAATAAAAACACAAGTAGTATATACGATTTGAGCTTATCATGTTGATTACCACATTTTTATATGACCTATTAAAATAAGTCTTTGAACATATATTGTTTTGTTCGCTGAGGTTTCCAGGGCAAAATTACTTAATTATATATATCGAAGTTTGACGGTACACCACTTAGAATAATCATTAGTAAAATCTCTGAATAATAGGTTAAGAACTCAATGAACAAATCATGAGATACGGTATTAGTGGCAAACATTCGGCAATCTCCAAGTTTCTATACGGCGGCGCATAGGTTTATAGAGATTAAGAGGTATAAATCAGACCTCTTATTGCAGGGGATTTTGTTTGTTTTGTTTTTGTTTTTTTTTTGTTGGTTTGTTACTTTTGTTTTGCTTGACAAAACAAAACAAAAAACAAAACAAACAGGGATCGGGATTCAAGGCCCCTCTAAATCACAATCCTGGATCCACCCCTGATTACTCTAAAAACGCGTTTTATTATGCAGTATAAAGCCATTGATTTATTACGGTATTTTAATGGCTAGATAGTGAACCGTTTTAACGCTGTTGTTAGGGCAAATTGCGCCTCAAGGCCCCCAGTCTTTCATAAAAGTTTCTGATTTATCAATAAATGGGAGTAACTTTAATCCAAATAGTCCTATAAAGACAATTGACAACGTATAATGTAAATAACATAAATAGATACTTTTAAAGACAAAACATTGTTAAAAGTACAATAATTATAAAATAATTCGTATTATTTAACTCAAATGTTTGCGACGAAGGCTGAAGACCATCAATAGTAGGCGTCTACTAAGATTGAAATTCTACAGTGTTAAGTTCGCTATCTAGCCGTTAATAATAAATCAATATGTATAAAACACAACTAATTTCATTAGTCGCATGCGGCTAAGACATCGTTTAACAGGACCGTTCTACCAAAACGAAGGTCGTGGGTGTTATTCCTGCTATGGCAGAACATTTTTTCAACAGATTAATCGAAGTAGTAGCGCTGGAAGAGTAGCGATTTTAATTAAAATAGAATTTAAGGATGTAAAGGAGAAGGAGCAGGAGGCGGAGGAGGAGAAGGGGGCGGGGACAAGGAGGAAAAGGAGGAAAAAGTGGCCACTTGACTCCGTTCCATTGTGTAAAAATATATTTAACAACCTGAGCATCTACCATCTTTGAAATTACATAAATACAAACTATTGCACCATCAACGTAAATTGAAACTCAATTATCGTAGTTTGACATCGATAGGCCTACTGATGGTATTGATGTAATAATAAGAGAGACTTGTTGGATTCTGTATAGCGGCCGGAATATCTCAAAATTGAGGAGATACGCTTATTAATTACCCATTTACTATTAATTTTCATAAATCAAACCACTTGAATTAAATGCAAAACACAGATAATTAATTTGTTTTGACTAGTAATTGTCATATCCTATTTAATTTTTAATGTATTTATCCATTTGGATGACGTAACAGGAACAAATTGGTCATCGGAGCCAGGTTTATTATTCTAAGTCGTTTTAGTTCATCGCTTACAAATTGTACCTTGGCACCGGCATTTATATTCCACAATTAAAACAGCACTTATAAGTCCTAGACCTAAAGTGGTGTTGAAGACAATCGATGACGGGGAAACGGGGCGTCTAGAATTCAACAATTCATTTTCTGCTATTAGCTTTATAATACAGTTGAACCACCCGTAAGCGGACATCCTCGGGTCTGGGGAAAGTGTCCGCTTATGGGAGGTGTCTGCTTACAAGAATTTCGGTCGATAGAGGGCCAAAGTTGTAAAATTATGTATACGTCCTAATGTCTCACATTTTACGGCCTTCTCAGCATAAATGACCTCTCAAATTTCTAGACACCGCATTATATAATTTATTAAATATTGTTTATCATTTTAAAGATTGGTTCAGTAATATGATTTTCAGCCATTACAGTATAAGGACGATTTTGTACAGAAATTTGTATTCGTTTTACAGAAACATCATAAAATTGTCCGTGATGTCCGCTTATGGGAGGTAAATTAGCATACAAAAAATCTAAATTTTAAGAAAAGTGTCCGCGTCCGCTTACTGGAGGTGTCCGCTTACAAAAGGTACCAAATGCACTGATTAGATAGGGAGAGCACATGGGTCTTTGAATTAGTGTTCGTTATGGGAGGTGTCCGCTTACGGGAGGTGTCCGCACAGGGAGGTTCAACTGTATCTCCATTCGCTTACACATAACAGTATACTGTATCTCTTCTACAAAACAAAATCTGTTACAATTGCGTATCATATCGTCTAATTTTAAAAATAGTAACCATTGGAGCCTGTCGTGGTGTTTTTCACCATCAGCGCCTAAGGTCTTAAAAGACGGTAGTCTTACTATATATTTTTTTCAAATTCATTATATTATTTCGGTTTGCTTTTTATTTGAGAGACGTCAATCCCTGTACTGAAAATAATCTGTATTTCTATCTTCAGGCTGGGTGTAATCCTTGGCTTGTTTAGTATTCTGCGTGCCCCGGGCTTACTTCCTGAATGTCTGTAGTTGGCTGAATTGAACGAGATATGACAGTTTACCGGTAGGGCCTATGCTCCGGGGTCAAAGCGGAGGCCATCGATCGTATGAAGACAACACCCACTAAACTCACAGCCCCGTTGGTGCCGTACTACCGTTGAGTGAAATTAAATTAGGCACATGTAACATTAATGTCCTGTAATAACGTACCTAGGCCTATTAACAAAAAAATTAATAATGTCCTTTACAGACTAAAATGACTAATATTCCAGTAAATTAAAAAAAAATCTTTCTTCAACTACAGTTTTTTTATAAGAATCCGGTAAAGTTTGCCCAGGCTCACTGTTCTAATTTTTTAAACCAATTTAATGTTCAAAATGTTCTTATTTTATTCTTGTTTTACATACATAAAAAATCAATATGCTATGTAAAGGTATGTGAACAGCTGAGATTCGAGGAGAAAATCATGTTTTCAGCAAAAACTTGGTTGAGTATTTTTCGCGATTGACCTTCTGATTAAATTACACCAAATGACCTTAAGTTATATATTATTTACTTTAGTACTTAAAAAAATCCTAATTTCTCAGGATCAGTTTTTTTCTTATTCGTAAATTTTTCAACAGTTTTATCCTCATTGTACATAGTTTTGTTTTTATAAGAACAGCTACAATAAATATTAGGCTAGAAAGTGGCTAAAAAATTAAAACCAAAATAATAACTTTAGGCTGGGTTAAATATAATAGTAGGTCTAAACCTGTAATTTAACTGTTCCCTGGTCTAAACATATTTATCAAGTTGAAACCCCCCATTTTAAACACTGTTGGTGTCAAGCCTTTGTGTTGGCGGAACACTATGCACAGAATAATGTAATGTAAAATTATCAGGTTAGCCTATCTTCGAAAAGAGTGTAAAATATTGTGTTACAGTAAAAACAAAATAAGGACATTTTAAACTTGAAATTGACCATGACACAAGCTCTGCAAAATTATCTCTATTCTTGTAAGAAACAAAATGTTAGCTGTATACATGAAACAACTTCAACCGATACTGAGATTTAGAAATGTGTAGTCATACAAAATGGAGTGGATTTTTGTAATGAATAGGCCTATTAGTAAGGTTTCGCAACTTTACGAAATACAATACATGAAACTGACACATCACAAATTAATTTTTATAAGTTGTGTGTTCACAAATTTTCACTTACGGATAGTTGATAGTCGTCAAATACTCATCAACTTTGTCAATCAAATATTTAACAAAGTTGAACTCAAACTTTAGAAGAATTTATGACGTCCGTTTCTCGTATTTCGTGAAATTTGTGAAACCTCCACATCCCCCCATATATTAGGTGCGCCGGGTCAAAATTTACTGTAACCATATAAATTTTTAAAAACGGACGAAATCGGGTACCTGAGCACCAAAATGGGGAAATGGCCTTTGTTTTTGCTCTACAGAAAAAATTGGCAACCACGCCCACCCAGAACTGGAAAGCTCCCTACATAAATATGAAGCCTATATCTTAGAAATGTCGAACTAAACTGTAACTATTTGAATTAATAAGTATATTACAATACATAATTGTTCTAATTTAGGCTACGATACGTACGGTAAACAAAATCGATGCTATAAGTTTGGAGTCACTGTTTATTTTTTAACATTTACATTTCACTATTGACATATCGTGGAAATATATTAGGCTTATACATTTGTCGAATAAACCTATTTTATCAGCTGTATTGTTATGTATGATATCATAATCTAATGAGCTTTTGTTATCTCCCCACTTAAAATGTTGCCGATAGGTTTAAACCACCGTACAAGGGCATGTCAAATTTCACCGCTGTAAATTTAGGGTTAACCATTCATACAAAATTGGGTTTGGAATATATATTCTGCACGTATTTATCAACAATTGACTGTTTGTAATTAAAAGTTGTCATATTATATTTAGCTATACCTTATTATTTAGTTTTTGAATGTCGATTATTGTTAATAATACTCAGAACAAAATGACAGGCAGGTGGTGCATTTAGGTTGTCATCGGCTCTACATAATGTTCGGTGACACCCCGTTACATTTTAATATTATTTTGCCACACACAGTTAAACTAAAGCCATACATAGCTCGGTTGGATGTTTGCTTATAGAGGTTAACATTAATAATAACACTCTCACCACACGCGACATAAGCCATGGAACTCGGAAACTTTCTTTAATAAGTGGGTCACATGAAAACGGGTGATGAAAAGCTCACTGATCAGCCCACAAGCCTGCGTTTTTAGAGCATATACCTAGGCCCTATGTACTTTTAAATGCTCGTGTTGTATCCTATATTAACGCTCACACCACACGCGATAAGGAGGGGCTTGTCACCTAATAACGAGATTTTCACATTTGGTTCCATCGACACTGTCTATGCGTTAACATTTTATATCATTTTAATAGCAGGTATTTCGTCTCTTTATTAAAATTTAAAAGCAAGACCAACCCATCATTAAGATGTTCATACGCTAAACCCAGAATTGCGTGAAAGACTAACAGGGTGGGTGTGTTTCCGGTTTCAAATTTGACAAGCAAAAACAAAAGTCACTTATTTTCGTATTTCCACTATGGTGGCGGGACTACCGGATGTTCCCCCTCTAAATCTAGCGCTGTGCAGGAAAATAATAGGCGTATTCAAATACTGTACTCATTCAAAAGAATGTGTTCTTTCATGGGAAATAGGCCTATGCATAACTATAAACATCGGGAGCTTATAAACACTGCTTTGTACCTTTTTAGAGATGTTTTTTTTTTCTATACGGGGGGCTCATAAAAATTGAATTGAGATTGAGGGGCGCTTAAGGTTATAGATGAAAAATGAGAGGGCAATTTTTAAATAGAAAACAAGAATTTGTAGTACCTTGAACGAAGCCCAGGTTAAGTAACTATTTGTAGTTCAGAATCTGTGAAGGATAATAGGATTGACGAACAGACCAACTTTAGAGTGCTGAGATGTCAATTGTTGATGGAAATGTAATGGATCTAAATTCAGGGGTGGTTCTGGTTTCCAGATTAAGGGTGTGTGGGGTGGGGAAGTATAATGGAGAGCCATGTGACATACACGTTAATTCAGAGTAAATCGAAATATGCTTTATGCCAATTTTAGGGTAGGTTGGGGAGGATACTTAATCCTAATAATCTCAACCGAAATCCGCCCATGAAATGAAAAATGAACGTTGAGAAATGTGCGACAGCTGCCGCTTCCACCGCGTTACGACCGATCATCACTAATTTCAGATGTCCATGGTCTGTCAAAAAGTATAACAGTCTACACCACGAAACTCACCAACCCTGACTATATTAAGGCATAATACACGATTTAGATGGATGGTTGATGATGACGATAAATAAACAAATATCTCTTCTACTCTTTCAAGTTGGTGTAATGGTTTTTACGTGATCTACTAAAAGTTAAGAAAACTTTCTCATCAATCGTCACACAAACGAGAATTTCCGTCGTCGTCAATACCATTTGCCTGAAGGGAAATATATAGTGTATCTTTATTGATATTAATACTAACATTGATTGAATGCAAGCAAATTATTGACGATTTGCCAAGAATCCGCATTTATATAACTGGACCTATCAAACGACCACTTGTCTTGGCAATTCAAATATATAAAGCACATGCAGTATACATAGAAATAACTCACTGTACAAACCACATAGTTCCACGGCTGTTTACGAATGAAGCCATAGCGCCTAAGGGATAAAATGGTTTGTCCATATTAAATACATTCAGAATTAGGCTGAAGATGTACTCATGTTTAGCCCAATCAAATTTAAATAGTTAATATCATCCGACAACTTTTCGTGGTGGTCGAACGGTGACGGCTGTTCTCCACTGCCTAGAATTTATAGATTTAGGTAATGGAGCTTCCTAGACACAGAACGTTAATATTTTAAAGATAATCATTTGAAAAAAAATAATAAAACACTTGTGGTGGTCTAACGGTGACGGCTGTTTTTCACTGCCTAGAGTTTCTAGATTGAGGTAATGGTGCCAGGGGCGCAGCCGGAGGGGGGAGGGGTCGGGGGTCAGGACCCCCCTAAAATTTTGAGGAAAAAAAATTTGCTAGTAAAAAAGTTATAATGTGAAGAATATTATAGTATAGCATGAATTGTAAACCAACCATCGTTAATAATGCAGAAAGAATCTCAACTTCGCATAACCTATTACTGCTGACCCCCCTTCCATTCCATCCTGGCTGCGCCCCTGGGTGCTTCCTAAAAAACAGTCATCTTGCTGATAATAAACGGTAATCATTTGAAAAAAAGTGAAAACTCTTCAAACTTAATTTTTAAATTAACTTGGTCATTATTATAGTACAATGTGTGATTTTCACCCTAGAATAGGCCTATAAATGCCTCTTGAAGATCTTGATGATGTTTTAGATGCGTTCAAGTCCCTACTCTGTCAGTGACTTGGTCAATCGGTTGGTTTGCCACTCCCTTTTGTGAGCGGTCTCCGTACGTTTCATACCAGTATTCTATTGTTTCAAGTTGTAATGAAGTAGTCGAATTAAAAACAAGTCGATCCGACAAAAAGACGCGGAAAGCTGCGCACAGTATAGATAAAAAAGTTAATCGTTATCTTTGTACATACGTTCCAGCATTAGAATAATATTATTTGAAGTGTGAAATACAACTACTTTTAAAGTGATTAAGCCTAAGCTAACAGCAGTACGGTAGTCGGTCAGTGTCACTGCAAAATTGACCTTGAGGTGTTCATTTTTGGAAAGGTCAAGTTCACTGGAGTCAAAGGTCAAATAACTGTTTTTCGCTACTCCTTGGTCCCATCTTGACCAAACTTGGTGGAAGCATGTACGTCGAGACCAGAATCACAGATGATGAGTCAATGGGTCAAAGGTCTAGGTCACTGGGGTCAAAGGTTAAATAACTGTTTTTGCTACTCGGTCCCATCTTGGCCAAACTTGGTGTAAGCATGTAGGTTCATACCAGAATTACCGGTGATGGGTAATGGGGTCAGAGGTTGGAGGTCGCGGGGTCAAAAGGTCAAGGTTACGGGACGGGTATAGGTTAAAGGAACGGGGTCAAAGGTCAAGGTTACGGGAATGGGGTCAAATGGTCAAAGTTACAGGACCGGGGCAAAGGTCAAGGTTACGGGACGGGTAATTTGACTAGTAATATCCTAACAGCAGAAAGTTTAAAATATTGGCGGAAAACATTTAAGAGTATGTCTGCTTCCATGTTCATGGGTTTCCGATCTTCGTCTTGTGTCTAGTCTAAAATGTAGTCTGAAGTCATTTCATAAAAATACCGTCTTATGTTTACAAAATTGCACCGCAGCAGATGTCCTCAATAGCTTGAACAATTATTTAACAAGCACCCATCTTGCCTTCAGGTTGGTACGACATAACTACGTGATGTACGGTATTGTAAATCCTACTTTTACACGAGCTACAGGACGAAAGTGTAACCGTATACAAGCAAATACATTGGAAAGTTGTTTGAGCCTACGGCGGTAGAATGTAGTACTACCAATGTTTTCCTTGATATCATCGTATGACCCAAGCGGACTATATCTATGTCAGGCGATGCGATATTTCCCAATACTGCTCTTCTTCTTCTTCTTCTTCTTCTTCTTCTCATTCTCATTCTTCTTCTTTTCATTCTCATTCTTCTTCTTCTCATTTTCTTCTTCTATTCTTCTTCTGCTCCTTCTCTTTCTCCTCCTTCTTTTTCTTCTCCTCCTCTTTCTCTTTTTTCTCCTTATCCTTCTCATCTTTCTCCGTCTCTCTCCCCTCTTCTCCTTCCTTCCTCCTTCTCTTCAGTGTATGTTATAGCCCATACTGGTCAGTTACTATCTCTTTTTACCCCTTCCATTTTTCTGTATATTTCTAATGTTTGTGTCTCCCCGTAATCTAGTCCTATGTATTCTGATTTTTTCTTCATTAGTGTTAGCCATGTGAGTTTCTGGCCAACCGCTTTCATCTCATAACCTAAGTCTATACCATTGCTAACATAAGTCTCTAATTAATTCATAAATTATGTAATTTGTTAATTATTTTATAATTTCTATTGTATATATATGTTTTTTTCTTAAAGGATCTCCTCGAGACAAGATTCGCCTTCTAGATTGAGGTCCTTACAACAGTTCTTTCCGTTACTTTTTATGATATAATTTTGTCTTTTATATTGTGCTTATAATTTATTTGAGCTGTTGTTACATAAATGGTGTTTATTTACACCACAAACTGGAACTGGATCTTAATCTTCCTTTTTGCTGCTCTAAGCGCAAGTTTTACAAGAGCATGAGTTTACAGACGTGTCATATGACCAAACCATCGTCGTCGGTTAACGACAATAATCGTTGACCATGGAGTGGCGTGGTAATATCTTATTTTGTGTTATTAATGATTTTTAGGATTTTTTTTTCTAGCGAAGTCTACGTCTCAACAATCGTCTGTGAATTTTTTTAGTTTCAACATATCTGTAAGTGTCTATAGATCTGCGTTATAGAAAAAACACTGCATATGAACGCAGTAAGATTCTGTTTTTGAGTGTAACTGATGTTTTTTCCTCCATAAATAAGTTATAGCTCCATCATCACTCTCATAGCTAAAGTTTAGCACTACGACATTCCGACCTCTAAATGTGTTGACACATATATTGAATGTTACTGTACTTTTGATCAATTTAAAATGTGTCTTGCTTTTATTTTTACTCACAGACGAATGTTCTAGCACGGGTCATCGGGTGATTGAAGATCCATATCGAAGCATAAGCTATCAATTGGGAAGTGACCAAGGTGTCGATGGTAGGTGCGACAGAGACATTGAAAGGGGATGGTACGTGTTTAAGATATATGGAAAGTTTGCTGAAATACCTACTGAATGTGTTGACGTAAGTGGCTACTTAAATACCAGTACTACAGTAGAAATAAGATGCCTTGGCGTATCTAAGCGTAGCTTAATACTCGAGTACCCCGTTCACAGGTAAAAAAAGATTACTATCTAGATTAGGTGCCAGAGCATAATCATAATCATAGTTAAAATCATAATAATTAGCCTATACAATGGGATGGCCGACAGGTAGATTGCTTACATAATTTAAAACCAATATGACCAATAGGGCTATCATATCACACATTATTTTCGAGCAGAAAAAGGTAGGCGTAAAAGTTGTTGAACTCTTTTAGGCTCGTAAGCTAGTAGGCTAGATCGTATCCGCGTGGATGTTATCCAGGCCATTCTCTCCACAGTACTGTATAAGCAATTTTACGGTTTCAACTGCGCATGTGCAAATTAAGGTCAAGTCAATTATATTCCTTTTCAATAAGCCGCGCGTCGTTTTATGACTTGACCTTAACCATGCACATGTGCAGTTGAAATCGTGAAATGGCTTATTCTCTCCACAGTAAGTGCCATTTTTGCACGCGACACGCACATAGCTCGTTGATGGTTACTATATTTAGACTGTAAACAAAAGCAAAGGTACAGATTCATCCGTATTTATTTTTTCACCTAAAATTATATTCTGTTATTATTTTGCATTTTTTAATGTTTGGAAGTAATAAAATGAAGTAAATAAGGCAGATCAGTATTATATTCATAGATAAATTTGGTCAAATTTAGAATGTTTTCATTGTTTTGACTTTGGAAAAATGAGCCTTTAAACGTTCTACCGAACCGTCTAGAGATGTTTGATAGCATCGTGGAAAAGACGCATCTGACAAATCAGGTCATCGATACTTGGCACACGTAGCTGATATCCGTAAACAAAGTCTCTGCCCACAACTAACGTGCCTTGGCAAAACCCTTCACGGATTTTCATTTAACTAAATTACTATACCAACGTAACCATATCGAATTTTCACGATCTTGGCTTGCTGTCATAAAATGAACAGGATGCATCGCCATACTTTTAAACTCGATAAGCCTACATTTCGCGAAAAATAGAAATGACAAGGGCGGATCCAGCCGAGCTGGAAAGAGGGGGCCCGATGTCAAGTTGGCCAAGCGCAGGTAAGAGGTTTTAACAGGAAAATGGGCCCGGAAAATTTTCTCTGCAGATGCTCTCTGGTGCACTTTTAGCGCACCAAAATTGTGCAAAAAATATATTTTTTGATTTCAACAGGGGTGGCCCGGGTCCGTTGGGCCCTTCCTTGGAGCCGCGCCTGAATGAGTTTCTCAAAAATCCTCAACACATTTTATAATTTTTGCTATGATAGACCACGATTTTTTTAAATTGAAAATTAAATTCTTGATCTATCGTATATCCTATAAATACAAAATTAAGTTTTATAGCCTATATACAGTCTACTCCTCTTATTTAAATTAATGTAAATATTTTATGTGTGCTGCCTGACATTGAAATAAAAAAGAAGTCAACAATGTAATATCATAAAAGATAATATCGCATTTTTTAAAGCTTTAGGCTCCATTATTTACATATTGTGTTATTTTCTTTTCTTTAAATTATTTTTCTCTATCAAGTGCATATAGCGCCATGCATATAGCGCCATCATCCAGTTAAAGATGTTAAAAGGCGCTCGGCAAAGTGATATTTCTTTTTTAATTTTGATATTTTGTGACGATTTTTATGTCCCTGGGTGGAGTATTTTTCCAAAGTGCTACACGGGAGATTGTATAAAATATTATTATTATTTTTATTTGCAGGTTGATTCATGTGGTACATCAGCACCAATGTGGTTGAACACAAATGGACAAAGGTTACCGTTACCCGGAGAAAATAAAACATTTGTGGCTTGTACAACTTTAAAACCAAGAATCCGCCATCCAAAACATGCACATCAAGACTGTTGTGGATTTACTTTACCTATTATTGTCAGGAATTGTGGAGATTTCTTTGTTTATTTTCTAAGTCCAGCTCCAGCTTGTATGTTAGCCTACTGTTTACAGGGTAAGTAGATCCGTGTCCCCATAAAAATATTTCTCGAATCCTTGGCGGGACCATCTCCACGCCTATTGCCATTGGTTTGTTATTAAAATCCTCCATTTCAGCTTTTCCAAAATATCATTGGACCCCGCTTTCTAGCTCCGCTGGATCCGCCTCTGGATGTTAGGCCTATTGGGTCAAGTAGGGTAAAAATTGACTGTTCTTTCAAACATGTTATTGCTATTTTTCAAAATATCTTTAAACCCATAGGCCTACTTAAAGAAAATTGCTTCCAGCAATTGTTTTAATTTAAAAAACTTATGTTAATTATATTAATTAAGAATTTGGCCTTTGTAAGGAGGGCATTGAAGTAAAAATACATCGTCCATCAGTCCTGTCTGCAATAAAACGGATAGTCGATGCATGGTGCCAATAGTGAGGTTTCGCAAACTTACGAAATACGAAAACGAAAACGGATACGTCACACTCAAATTTTTGAAAGTTCCTCAATGTGTTCGAAAATATATCAAATTTTCTACCTATGAATTGTTGATGGTCGTCGTAAAATACTGACCAACTGTGACAGATATTTAAGTTGTTCTATTCAAATTTTACAAGAATGTATGACGTATCCGTTTTCGTATTCGTATTTCGTAAATTTGCGAAACCTCACTAATCATGTAGACACTAGATAGCCTGATAACCTTTACAATTTACTTGTTAACCTTCAAGGATATTCGTTATTATTTTGTAAGGTTTCCTTGAATAAATTGAATTGCATATAGATTATAACTTAAGGGTATACGTAAGTGATATTTTCTGTCAGTTAACATTAACTGTAATATTTTGTGTTAAGTTTAGCTTTACTTGTCACTGGTGTATTAACTCAAATTAACGAATTTAGAATTTGTTGATTTGGGTTTCGATATCAATTACCCGCGGGTATAATACCTGATCTAGGAGTTTGCATCGTGGTGTAGGTTGGTCCCAAGTGTGTCCAGGGTTCCTTACAGGTGTTGCTACCGTAAAATAGTTCTGCTCCCCATTGATCGTTGAGGTTTGTATTCAGTATAGGCCTAAGCGTCAACCTCCAGATTACGAGGCAGCACCAAGGTTTTGAAATGAGTAGGTCCGAATGATGGACAAGAATGGCAAAGGGGTACATTTTTCCGGCGATGAGCGCATCATCTTCCAAACACTTTAAAAATAATTGTGAAATTTAAATCTTAGATATGAATTTCAATATTCTACTTTTTCCTTTTTAAACAGAAGTGAAACAACGTTGCAAACCATCCGAATATTCTATTGACGGATTTGCACCTTGTAGAGGTAAGTTACTATAGGAATTAGTCTTGGTTCAAGACGGTGATTTGGTTTAATTCGTGAAAAGATAATCAAAAGACACCCATTTCGTTCCATAGCAGGTGGATTGCCATACCACAAACGTCACACCACTAAAACTTCATCATCTACTGGTGGCGCATTTCATTAAACACTTAATAGGCCTATATGACTTTTGGCAACTATGGGAATACGTATTTTTCAGAAGTGCCATTTCTTAATCGCATTGTAAACTTGTTTTTATTGTAGGCCTACACACATCCAATTGTCTTATGGCTAAACAATTGCCGTCTTAATATCAAATTTTTAATGTTTTAAATTTCAACACTAAATGCTCGATAGCTAAACACCCAATATTTAATATTTACCTATACACCATGTGTTAACGCCTAAACACCAAAATCCTTCTGTCATAAGATGTGTTTACAAATTGATTTATGTTTGTTCATATCGATTAATCAATCAGAAAAGTGTTTAGAAATGTGTTTATCGGCGCTGGTATTTGTTAAATAACTTTCTTATCTTAACTTCCTACGATGTGAGACATAATTCTGTATTAACCACGTCGTAGATTGTTTTATTGCATTACATATCATTAGCTACCTAACCGGTACACATTAAATATATTTACATTTACTATTTGAATCATCTAAATTGTATGTCTTTCAATAATGATTGCGACAGCTGAACCATATTTCATGCATAGATGAATCTGCTGAGGACTGTTAACTGTCCCATTCGAAGGCCGCTCAAGTTACTGTCCGATCGAGCAAACACTGCCAAAAGAAAAGTTATAAAAATATGAACACGGATGAGTTTTTAAAGCATGCCGCACTGCCGACGAGGGTTGAGGAATAAATGGCCCGACAAAAGGCCGATGATTTGATTGTTTCATGGGTGAACGGTTTGGGTTATTCAATGAAAATAATTAGCCTACCTCTCTAAATGATTGTATATTATTTTTAATGTAGCATAAATGGAATCACAGCAAAATTTAAAAAAATTCAAACCATGTAGAATGCCCCTAGATAAACCGTTTTACATTCCCTCATAAGGATCGTCACAAATATGAGGATATTGCACATGTTACGTCCGAAACAATTGTGAGGTTTCGCATCTTTACGAAATACGAAAACGAAAACGTCTACGTCATAAATTCATGTAACGTTTGAATAGAACACATTGAATATCTATCACAGTTTGTGAATATTTTAGAACGATCATCAACGAATCTTAAGCGGAAAATTTGATATATTTTTAAACACATTTAGCAACTATCGAAAATGGAGGTGTGACGTATCCGTTTTCGTATTTTGTAAATTTGCGAAACCTCACTATTACTCATTTTCTTCTTTACACCAGAGCGGATTTAATTTGGAAGTGGTCAACACTAAAATTGACCTAAAAAAATATTTTATGTGACTGTAATGACAGTGGACAAGCAAATGTCTAATGTAACATAGTTGTATATGTTACAAGGCCAAGTCAATGGAGACATATACAACTAGGCCCTATGTTATATTAGATATTTGCTAGTACACTGTCATTACAGTCACATTAAATAATTTTTAGGTCAATTTTAGTAGGGAAAAATGAGTATTTATAGAATAAATTACACATTTTTATTTTTAACATGCAAAAAAAGTCAGTTTCATACGATGTTTTCTTGTGAAGCTATGAACAATCAAAGTTAAAATGTAAGTTTTGAGAAAACTGCTTTTGAAAATTGTTTATCAGTATACATTGACTAAGCAGGGTCATTTTAAATTGCATTTTGAATATATTTATAACATATCTGAAAATTTTTAATTACAGTTGAAATATACAGTTTAAACTGTATGTTTTTGAACAAAAGCCTCTACAAAATGTAGTTAATTCAAATGAAGTTAACAGGATTTTTGTATTTATAATTTAAGTATTAAACTTAACTCCACAACTAAAATTTCATTTTCAATAATTATGAATTTCTGCCTAGTTTTGTGAATTTCCCAGAATCGCATGGTGTTGCGACACGACTCATTTTATGAAGAATATAAAATTACAACGTGTTTTGTGAATTTGTGTAAACTGTACTAGCAAGGTAAATAATGAAATGACAATTATAAAAATTAAACGATATGGTGTTTTAAATAAAGTTTGGACGGCCCCACGAAAAAGAAAATAAAACATTGAGAAAATTGACAATTTTTAAAATTTTGCCTATTGTGGAAAACTAGTATGCCTCGTTTGGTTGGTTTCTGATGGGACCCTAAGTACGCGAAGCACGGATTATAAGCTTATTGCAAACTAAGGGGTTTTCAAATTTTTGTTTTGCTTGTCAAAATCAAATCGAGCCCCCTTAATCCAATTCTGGATTCGCCCCTGCACACCATACGACATGTATGATTTTTCTTCCTTTATCGACAAGAATTAAACTTTGTCTTTTAAAAACGAAACCATAGTTTAGGCATGGTTCAGGACATAAAGACAGGCCATAGTACGACAGGTATGAAGTGTGTGTTACATGCCCATAACGACTTTTTTACACATTTATAAATTTTAAACGCTATGTAAAACGTTAATATAAACCTAATATTCTTTCCTAAGAAAAATATCCAACAATTGTAAATACACCAAGTTTATCTGTGGCAATAAAAGAAGATGGCGCATACCTAAGCTGTTCATACGAGTCATCTACAGAATCAAGAGACCCTGTTATTTATCAAGTCACGTGGTATAAAGTAAGTCGTAACCCCTTTTTACATTTACTTTAACTGTATAATTTGTGATTCAAGATGAAGTTAGTCTATTTAAGTTCATCTATCACCTCACCTAGACATTTCTTATCTACATTATTACACGATGCCACATTTTTATAGCGCTGTTTTGTTTAGATGAGTACGGAACGGCTTGGATTTGATAAAATGCACGTCCAATTACTTGTCCCTTTCCTGTTTGTCAGTGGGGTCGTTTCTGGTTTGTTAAGATGTCCGAAAATTAATGTCACCTCCGCCTGCCTTGCCCCACTCCCACTTTTAAAAATCACAATACATGATCTTAAATTTCATACCGCGCGCAAGCGCCTTGTATACTATGCCAAAAGGCCTATTCTTTTGTAATTTGTATACGAATGTTGCCTGCATAGTATTATTACCCTATAATGTTATTTTTAAGGCAGAAAATGAAGAAATGACAGAATTATTTACCAAAGAGACGAATAAAACCAATGAATTTCTACGACTCAAGGATCACATACGAATGGGGGACAAAGTAAGTAGGGCCTATAGTCATATCTCATATAAACCTATTAATATTTTGTGTGTGTTTTCTCTACTATTGCGGCAACCGTTTTAGTACTATATAAGTAGAACTATATGTGATCATATACACATTAGGTATATTACCTTCCCATTCCAAAATATTGGCCCTAGTAAGACTAACCAGTGGATATTAAATATGTACCTCCTAAGCACCCACTTATAGACCTGATAGATAGTGACAACATGTATAAAGTGTCTTGCACATTAACCCACGCAACTGACAATTATGAGCTTCGAACCCCGACCCCATATATGGAATTCTAAAACGCAAACCCTGTACGATGTTCTCTCACAATCTGTATTGTGTATTCAGAGCTGTATCTGTAAATACTATCATATCGTAATACTCAAACATAAAACACGAAAATCGTTTGACGTTACACCCCTCTCTTGCGTTAAATTAAGTATTTTGTAAATTAACCATTACTGGTTTTGCTATCTTGATAAAGTCATAATAGTGAAAGGTCAAAATACAAGTATCACCTTTATCTGTCCTCATATTGCATCCAACTTCAACATGTTATAGCAGACTGCAGACTAATTCTTTGGATAATAGTCATAGCTCCTTAAGTGCTTGTCCGTGTCACTTTTCGATATTTTGATTCCACCAAAACATTTCGCGTAATCATGCGGATCAGCTAACTCGTCAGAATGACGAGTTCAGATCTAGTTAGTTTTGTTTTCATATTGTAATGAAACACTTATTGGGTAAACACTGTAAGGCGGCCTTATAAAACTCAATAGGCCTATCATATTCCATTCAAAATATCTAGTAAACAAGTAATGTAATGCCTTTAGTTTATAAACGACTGTCAAGTTTGAGATTTGCCAGGTACACGCTCCTTTGCTTTGCTTTCCTTAACCGACTCTCCATAAAGTAACCCTATACACGTAACATAGTAGTCTCTGTTGTGATGTTGTACGTTCCCCGGGAGTTATCTGGATCAGTGGCGGATCCATACATATGTGAAAAGGGGAGGGAGGACCACTGACCCTCCCGACCTCCACCCTTAAATCCGCCATTGCGGATCAGTACCGAACCATAGCGAACCTACCCACTGTCGGTTCCGACATTGAAAATTTGAAGTAAATTGGCCCAATAGTTTTTCAGATATGGAATGAAGTAGACCGATAGACAAGGGATAGAGCCAGACGAAGCTCCTTGCAATACTCTGTCCCTGAGGGGCGTATGCAATTACAATTAAGTCGTTTTACCGTGAAGTATGCCATTTTCTATAATCTTTAATGTCACTTCTTTTAAATTCTGTCATACAAGTGACGAATAAGTAAAATGACCAATGATGTCAAACTTAATAAACAATTAGAACGGCCTACATACAAATGAAATTTGGAATTTGAAAAAAAAACCAGGAATGATAGGCTAAGAGTAAATCATATATCAATGACAGTGGCAGAATTTAAGTGGGGGGGGGGGGGGGTTAACAGGCTTAAGCCCCCCTAAAATTTTCCCCAAATATGTATAATAAGAGACTGATAAAAAAAAAGATGCACAATGGCTGTATATAGGCAGTGTCAGATAAGCGAAGTCGGACCTGTTATCGACAGGTTTTTTAGGGGTTTTTTCCTTGTCAAAACCAAAATCGGGATTTTACGCCCCCTCCACCCTCAAATCACATTCCTTAATCCGCCCTGAATGATCCTACTATGCAATCACAACGTACATTTTAATTATAGAATAACTTTTAAAAAGAGATTCTGAATTTAATGAAAAGTTCAAATTGTGTTTCAATTGTAAATCGGCTTGGTCGTCGGTTGTGATACGGTACACCAAGAAAAACCACGGCAGTTATAGGCCTAAATGGGCTTATTTCCAGTGGGGTCTGATATTTATTGTGCAGCTAGACCCCTGGATGCAATCCCCATTGTCCTGTATCTTTAACACGTGTATGAGCATGCTTTAACGGAACCAATGGCTTACCATCTCGTCTGAAAGACGGTTGATCACGACATTATCTGAACATTTTAATGTGCCTAATAGTTGTGAACATAATGGAACAGACAGACAGAACACGTTGCAATACTGGGGGAAGGAATTATAGATTTATCACACTGGAGGATAAAATATATTTTAAATTAAAGTTGAAGACTGTAGGCTGTGATTTCTGCGGTTATTTGAAGGTACTGTAAACTCACAGCTCTATTCCCATTCTGTCCCGAACACAAGATGGATAAATACGAGCAGGCACCTAATAGAACGGTTACAACAAAATTGTATTAAACTACAACAGAGGACTTTTGTTCTTGCTGTTAACGTTGAATTTAATGACATGTTTGAAGGACGAGCACTTTTCCAGGGTAAGTTAAATCTAGAATTGATATAAACTAACGTTATATAGCAGTCAAAATATATAAATCTGAAAACATCGCGATTTAAAGTGCCATTGTATCTCTGCTAAATTATAATATGGCGGACCGAATTCACATCTATTGTAAATATTTATATCGTTTATTGTTTTCAGAAACATCTCTGTTGTAATGGATATTATCTCATTTGCAATCTCTATTTTCTAAATATTCAAACTTTTACTTCCACCGTCCTGAAAGGAAGAAGTGTGCAATAGGTCATGTCTATCCGTTTCTGCCTTTAAAAAAGTTTTGTGCATAATTACTTTAAATTCAGTGTCATAACCATTGCCTCTCAAGTTAAACATATTTAACCAAATGAGTCAAATGAGTTATTTTTGTTTTTGTACACTCATCACTGTGGAAATTTCCGACTGAATGGTGAACCAACTGAGGAATCTATGATTGAAAGACAACGTTGGTTGATTGGTCCGAGGACGGCATGATGATAAACTTACCAAGCATGCTACTTCGGTTGTGCCAAGATTCAGACATCGAATTTACGTCTGTAGCAGCCAGAATTTATAAAGACAATTTTAAAATCATACAACTTGTCAAATCTAATTTTGAATTGTCACTGTTTGTTAAAGTTAATGAGCAGTAAATTTGTAACGATTGAACGAAGATTAAAATGTTTTAAAACATATAAAATTGTGAACATCCTGCTATTTCTTGCAATAAATAAAATAAATACTGTTGGTGAGGTTTCAGCCCGTAGCCTACAGGCCGAAACTGAACCACACAGACAAAAAATGACAAATGCCTGAAGCCCTATACGTAGACACAACAATGATATAAATATGGAAAAAAGTGCACACAAACTATTTAATCTGTATAATCAGCTTATTTGTTCTTAAATACCTGGTCGTAGATGGTGAGGGTTGGTGATCTTGTTTGTCGCCATCTACGGGCCGAAACTAAACCACACAGACAAAATGAGACAAACAACTGAAGCCATCGCTATACGTAGACAATACAAATGTGAATAGAGAGAAAGGTGTATAATAGAAATAAAAATTATCAGTACCTAAATTGTATAATCAGCTTAGTTGTTCTGAGATTCATGGTCATAGAGGGTGACGACAAGATCATCAATAATTTGTCTGTTGGTTAGTGGAGGAAAGGACGTATTTTATTACAAGTTTTGGCAGGGAGGGGTGGTGAGGATTGTTGATCTTGTCTGTCGTCATCTACAGGCCGAAACTAAGCCACACAGACAAAATAAGACAAGTACAGTAGCTGAAGCCATCGCTATACGTAGACAATAATAATATGAATAGAGAGAAAAGTGCATAAAAACTACCGGTATCTAATTTGTATGTATAATCAGCTTATTACCCTCGCCCCACTGAAGTGGGAGAGGGTATTTCAAAGGGCTCCGTCTGTCTATGTGTGTATCTCTCTGCATCCATGTCTTAAAAAAACTATTGGGCCGATTTACTTTAAATTTTCAAATAATCTCAGAACCAACCGTATCTAGGTCCTCCCGAAGTTTGGTGCTTATCCGCCTTACAACATAAATTCTGTTTTCTAATCTATTTGATTTTGTGTCTACTGCCCTCATCGCTCTGTTAGTCCCATACTGGAGGAAAAGACGCAATTTACTAAGATTTTTGACGGGGAGGGGTGGGATTTTGTAATAAATCATGGTATTTTACTTAGGTAGGCCTAAATTTCTTTGTCAGCATATACTAGTATATTAAATAAGCATATAGTATTTGCGGTACACCACGTATGTAGACGTGGTGTATCGCAAACGTTATGTTTATTGAGACCATGCAAACTTTCAAGAAATATATTTATTTTACAACTATGCAATCAAAATAAAATATAGAATTAAAAAGACAGTTGTCATGTTTTACCGTGAGAATACTCGTTTGAAATATAAAAATACTTAACAGATTTCCTGTTTTCAAAATTCAATAAATCGTCAAGTGGATAGTAAGGACTACGAACAGGAAACAGACCTAAAATGTACATCAATGAGCTTCGAGCAAGAACTTCACCAAGAAAGTCGTTAAAGATGTTTAGATCCAATTTATTATAGGTCTAAAATTCAATGTTGACCAAGCGAAACGCATTTGAAAATGTGGGTCTTTTCGCCGATAGGCCTATTCTTTTATAGTGAAAATTATAGTGAAAATAAATTTTTAAAAACAAACTTTGTTTTCTTATGACATTTGTGGGTCGGTCGGACTTGTGTAACACCAATATTGTGTTAGAACTTGTAGAATTTTAAAACATCGAAAATGTTTACCTGTGTTAATAGATATTTTGCTACGAGCACACACCTTTCAAAATTTTAAATCACTATTTTTACTAAATCTCCTGTTTTAAATTTGGAATTTTCCATATCAAATGTAGGCCATAATCAACATTTTAGCTGTTTTAATAACCAATTGAACTCAGTACTAGTAGCGTATTTAAATTTAATACTATTCAGGGGCGCAGACAGGATGGAATAAAAAGGGGGTCAGCAGTGGTGGCGCCAGGAATTGTCGGGAGGTCCGGGTGGGTGTGGTTGCCGGTCTGGTTTTGATGAGCAAAAAAAAAAGCAAAAAAAAAAATCATTTCCTCGTTTCTTTTTCATTGAAATAGGTTGTGCGATGTTCGAAGTTGAGTTTCAGTCCGCATTATTAACAATGGCTGGTTTACAATTCAATTTTTTTCTCAAAATTTTAGGGTGTTCT
>JAOTQE010114555.1:0-12990 GCA_025631205.1 Nesometra sesokonis
GGGGGAACGGACCCTGCCCCCTCCCCCTTTTGAAACAAAAAAATACATTTTTTTGCACAATTTTGAATAAAACGGGCAACCACGCCCACCCGAATTTACGTTGACATGAAAGTTGGCCCTCCTTTCGGTGGATCCTGGATCCTCCTCTGGCTTAGTCAATGTATACTGACAAGCAATTTTCAAACGCAGTTTTCTCAAAACGTAGGCCTACATTTTAAATGTTCGAAATTTCATTGTTTATAACTTCGAAAGAAAACTTCGGCTAAAACTTGTAACTTTCAAGTTAACAACTTAACTCGGAAAATGAGTTGCAGTAAAATTTACGGCGATAAATATGCAAACAGTTTAGTAAAACTAATTACAAAAATAGGTAGGTCTTCATAAGTTAAATGAATATAGCAGGAAACTATCACATCGGCCGGAGAGAATTCCAAAGTGTAGGAACCGAGAAATACTGTATATATATGTTGTTTTAATGTTATCTCGTTTAACTCTGGAAGTACCTAAAATATTGATAGTCCTACCTCCATGGTTACTATGACATAGACACAGGGGTGAATAAAAACGGCAGGGACGATGGCGGATCCAAGGTTCCGCTTTGGGGAAGCATATGTACCTACACCGCCGCGGGTTTGGTGGCCTCATTTTTGGGGATTGCCATAGAACCTCATGAAAGTCCTGCATCCGCAACTCAACATATCAACCTATGTGGTGCCCATCAAAAAGATTAAGTACGAGACTCAAAAATAGGCATTACAGCACAATTAATTATTACATACATTTATCGAATCTGAAATTTTGGGATTCGCGGCCTACTTCTAGTTGGCCTTCATGTCTGGCAATTAAGTATCCACTTGACCGAATATAGGGACAGATACGGCGATTGAATAATCGAGATTTTACTAATACAGGAAGAAATTAAGTTCCGCGTACTGACAATTTTACACAATAAACGTAAGATGTAAGATATATAGATACCAGAATTGGGCAGTTCTTCCTCATCAACCGCATCAACTGAGTACTTTATGGATCCTTTATCTGTGGTAACTTAGAAAATCATTAAATATCATAATTAAAAGGATCGATATATGCAATCGTATTGAAATGACTTGTCAGCGGATTAACTTTTCTTTTGAATAATTAATCTTTAGTAGAAAGTTAATCCAGGTAGCATCGAAATGAATTGTAAAATTAACCAGGATGGGATTTTGTTTGTTATGAAGTTAAAATCAGGTCTAGGCCTATATGGGAGTTACACCGGTAACCAGAGAAACCCAGGAACCGGAGAGCATTATTGGCCAATAGGTAGCGTACACTGTAAAAATAGCCCGGAGGATCCAAACATGTCAGACGATAGAACATTCTCGATGTTTTCTAGAAAGTGTTAAACTCTATTAAAAACATAAACATATTTATACAGCAAAAAAAAAAAAAAAAAAAAAAAAAAACCTCAGAAACAGAAAATGAAGGCATTACGATTCTGTTTTATCAACGTGTCATTTCAGTTCAAACAGTCAGGACTATGTAAACTATAACATTCACTACTTCCATCAATTCATAAATATAATATTAAAGCACTGTAAACAATAATTAGGAAAAAGGCGGTAACCCAAAAATATACCCCTCACCCCTAAAAGGACAACGATGTAGCACACGAAAAAAACTGCACACTTTCCCTTACTCAAAATACATTGAACTAGCAGAGAATATTTAGTACAGTATTGGTAACCGGTGGTATTTATTTTAAATGAAAATCAGTGAATAAGCTAAAAAAGTTGTCTAAATGAACATGTTATCGTAAGAAAAGGAATTAGAGCAAAGGCCTAATATCTTCCAAAGATTTTTAAGATATTAATTAAAAAATGTTACAATAAAAAATAATTAGTTATGTAATATCAATGTTCTATTTTGATCAGATCTGATTTCTTTTCATGACCACACCTTATTAATTTAGAATATTTCCAGGTACCCGTGCGTAGGTCTAGTATCCGCTTTCAAAATTAGGCCTATAACCGAGATTTGCGACACCTTGTATATGTTATTTATGTGTTTCCTGTTTTTATCCGTAACTCAACTCCTCTTTTCGATTCATACGTCATCAAATACATAATATGGTTCATCATTTATGATATTATAATATGAATTCACGCCCTATATTTGAATGTAAACATTATACTATACGTCATAGATCGGTCTAGTCTGAAATATACTGAAGTGTGATCCACAGTATTATTTTTAAACTCCACTTTCTTTCATTGTCACGCAAGGTCGTGTTACGTAAAATGATAGATATTACGGAACATTTGCTTGGCCTATACATATCTTGGTATTTTTATTCAACAAAGTGTCATTTAATGAGAACTGAAATACTATAACAATTAAGTTTAATAAGAACACGCATTGAATAAAAAGGCCAAAGGGGTGGGTTCCAAAGGTCCCCGACACAGGGAGAGCGGGACTGGTCCCCGACCGGGGGGGGGGGGGACGGGAGATGCGAAGGCTGGGTCTATCTTCCGGTCCGCCACTGCACTAGATCCGAAACATTCCGCACTGCATCTCTACGCAGGTACGAACAATAGGGCTCAACAACAAGACACAGTATTGTTGCGGTAGTAGGCCTATACACTACGAAGGGAAGAAAACGGAAATTTACCAAGAAACGTCTGGAAGTGGCATAAAAATAATACGGGGCGTGCGTTAAAAACGAATGTACATGGGCAGTCAATTAATGGCGTTGAGTGGAGTCTTGGAACCAAAAACATTCACTAAATTAGGATAAGCCTTCTCAGATTTACGTTTACAAATTAGAAACAGTTGTTAACTGAGAGAGCATCAATGGCCCAGTGCATTACAGACAGAGTTACCATTGAAAGTGAAAAAAGGGATTATGTTACTTATCTGCTATTCAATGTCATACATACTGTCCTTAAGATATCATCCTCTGCCTGATGATCATTTACATCATTATAAATCATAGTACATGAGTTATAAATCGATTAATCTATTATATAGGGAAAAAATATTCTTGTGCTAATAAAGAATAGGAGGTAACCGCCAATATTTTATTCAACTTTGCATGGTATCTCAGTCTGTAATGGATTGTCTCCTGGCAAATACTAACCGACTCATTCATGCAGGTACCCATTATCAGATTGCGGTTCAGGTGCTGGATCTAAAAAAATATAACACTTTCTTTTTCCAAAATTCCATTGAAGATTCCCTTTTAGACTGATGTTCAATTTTAACCTTACCTTCTCAGAATTGATTATGTTTTATATTTTGGACTCATAAATTACACAAGGAATGGTTGAGTAGCATATGTTATATAAAAGATGGCGATGCGGTTTCCGTAATAAATCGTAGGATCTTTTCCATTATCGACTTACAGATTAAACAAATTTAAAGCATACTATAATTTAAGCAATGTTTGTCTGTCCGTTTGTTCCTCTATTCCTCCCAGGTCTTTAGTCCGATCTCCATCAAACTTGGTAGGTGGATGCAGGTTTACTGCGAAATTGACCTTGATGGGTTTATTTTTGGAAAGGTTACTGGGGTCAAAGGTCAAATAACTGTTTTATACTACTCTAAGGTCTCATCTTGGCAAAACTTGGTGGAAGCATGTAGGTTCACACTAGAACTGCCGATGATGGGTCACGGGGTCATAGGTCAAGATTACGGGAACGGGGTCAAAGGTAAAGGTTATGGGACGGGTAATTTGACTAGTAACTAAAATAGGAATAAGTTTAGTTGCGGTGTTTTTTTGTATTTTCTTTTTATAAATCATATATGGAAATCGTTCGCAAAATTAAAATTTACCTGGTAATGCTATTCATGGAAAAAATGAATAAAACGAGAGTTATTTATCTAATTCCACAAAGCAGATTATAAAATTGTCAACTAGCGGCGACAGATAGGTCGTTGTACTCCATGGCAGTAGCCAGGGTCTAAACACTAAAACTTAAACACATCAGAGATGAGATTAAACCTGATAAGTTTCCTATAGTCTATAGAGCGACAACTATTTCAGATATTGTCCAACAGATTTTCCAAAGCGATAAATAAATACTTAATCTGCATTAGGTACCATATTTTAGAATTACGGGATTTTATTTTTTATACTACTACTTTAAAGATTATTTTATTTTATTTATTCAAATTCTTACTTAAAATTTTAGGCCTACAATGAAATAAATACGGAACATTAGGAGTCATCACAAAAAATGAGTCTTGTACACAAAATTGAGTTATTGTTATTTACGAATAGAATATACGATAAGCTTTAATTTGTTTTTTTTTTTCTAAATTAGGTTAACGGCCGGGCTGAATATAACCCGAGAAAATAATTTTGAAATAATATATATGTATGAAAACACACTTAGGAGAAAATCGCTTTTAACTAAAAATAACGGTTGATTTCCGCCTGTTTTCCATTGAAAGTATTAAAACCTTTACAAAATGTAGTTCAAAACAAATTCTGTCTTAATGTAATTAAACATAAAGAGCATGATTGTAATCATATAATTTCAGTAATAAATTTAACAAAACCTGACTTAGGCCTAAAGCACGACTCATGTTGACACGATAAAGAAACATGATTGTAATCATACAATTTCAGTAAATAAACTTAACAAAACCTGACTTAGGCCTAAAGCACGACTCATGTTGACACGATAATGAAACATGATTGTAATCATACAATTTCAGTAATAAACTTAACAAAACCTGACTTAGGCCTAAAGCACGACTCATGTTGACACGATAAAGAAACAGTGTAGTACAAATTTAGCGAAAGATGGGACCAGCCAGTGGTAAACATCTCTAGAACGGTCCAGTCCCAATTGCACAACGAGAAAGAAAGACCTAGCATGAGTAAAATATATACAATATTAATGTTTATACATGTATACATATTATACTTTTTTACTTTAAACTGGTTATTGGACCTTTTGGAATCCAAAGACAGTTGTGTGCAAAAGCAGAAAGTGAAAACTTTAGACCAAATACGCCGCAATTTATTTTAATAGGAAGAAACAAACATATCAAAACACAAAATGGAATGTGCCCGTTATCTAATAAGTTTTGGACTATAGGAGATACAAGATATTGATAAGGCGATACCGGACAGTACTTGACAAGGCAGGATAAATTAAAGGACAAGGGCATTTAAACTTTAAAAAAAGAAGGAAAATGATACCACCTTCTAGTGAATATTGCTCAGGCAAGACGAAGAAGGCACAAAAAAAAAAGATATTGAGAGGACGATATAGGACAAAGCACTGTGCAAGAAAAAGATAAATAACGACAATGGAATTCAAAATGTAACTAAGCATGCAACAATGAATCTGAAACTTAATTCAGCCACTTGATAGTTCAAAAACAGTTTAAATTTTTCTTTAAATGAAAGTTAATTTTATTAAAATGTTGGTAGATAACGGGATTATTTTCGACAATAGACAGCATTCTCCAATTTCCTCGGTGACTTTAAAGTTAACCGTTTCGTCTGAAGCAATCTGATTTAAGTATACTTGTATGATGCTAATATAATAAAGATGCGTTGGAAACAGTCAAAAGAAAATCCTTCTAAAATTAAACTCCGGATATCCAAGATAGGCCTAGGCTGCAGTACCTATTATACGTTTTTTAAAGATTGCGCTTTGAATTTATTTATCAAACAATTCCAATAAATAGATATTAGATTTGTTTCTTTTCTAATAATTGTTTCAAATTAACTTTCAAATTGTTTAGAATTTTTCAATCCCTCGCCCAATCAAAATGTCTAAGCTAAGACAACAATTGTAATTGGGTTGGTCTTTTGCAGGAGCGGATTCAGGAGAGATGGATAGAATTGGGCCATGTACCAAATTTCATGTTGTTTCTAATTAAAAAACAAATGTTTCTCATAATGAAATTTAAATAAACCATTAATAAGGATTGTAGAAGATAATTCTTGTCACGTAAGATCCTTAAATAAAGTTAAAGAACGTTATATTTGTACTGGCATGCCAATTTTTAAACAAGGTGCGTTTCCTGGGTATCCGAGAGGCAAAGGTCAAAGATGTACGGTGTAAGGCGCTATATAAATCTAATTACATTACATTACATTACAAAGATAATTTATTGCAAACAATGAGCTTTTCCATCCTAATATTCGTTCGAGTGAAATGGGTGGGGTGGGCAATGGATACGCCCTTGCCGTTTTTTCCAATTACATTAAAATCTAATGTCAAATAGAACGACTGACTAACACAACTAACAAGTGGGATGATCAACAGACATTACTAAAAACTGTTTTCTAAATTACAAACGAATTTAACTATCAAAACTTGAAGAAATAGCATATCAAACGTAACGGGAACCGAACGCAAGGGGCTGACAAAAATACGAACTGAGCAAGTAACCAATAGGATGTTCAACATACATTATCAAGGAATTGTCTGCTAAATTCCACATCAATTTGAGTGTCAGAACTTCACGAAATAGCATATTAAACGATAGAAACCGACCACAAAGGAGAGCGAAAGACCAGGAAATGTCAATGCAGGATCAACAAAGAAGAAACTACCTGCTAAATTTAAAACCAATTGGACTATCTGAACTTGAATAAATAGATATTAAACGATAAAAACCGATCATAAAAGAGCCCAAAGGATCAATGCCATGATCAACAAACATTAATAAGAAACTGTCTGCTAAATTTAAATCCAATTGGACTATCTGAACTTGAAGAAATATATATTAAACGATAAAAAAACCAATCACAGAAGAGCCCAAAGGATCAATGCCATGATCAACAAACATTAATAAGAAACTGTCTGCTAAATTTAAATCCAATTTGACTATTAGAAAATATTGAATATGAAGAAATGGATATTAAACGTAATAGGAACCGAAAGAAACAAAAACTAGTCAATGAAATAAACAATGCCTGCCAAAAAATGTAAAATCATTGGGACTTGGAAAATAACATATTAGAGAACATGTCAAAATTACTGCAATTAATGCAGTAATATATTGCTTTTAAATCTACTGCAATTACTGCAGTAATCCAGTGCTATTGTTTCCTTTGATGTCTGCATTAATACTCACCTCGACAGCTACTGTTTAATACTATTGTGACTGTGACGGAATTACTGCAGTAACTGCAACAGGATAATTTGACATGACCCCGCGTAACGGAAATCGATCATAAAAGGAAACGACAGACCGACCAAACTAACAATTGAGACGGACGAAACACATAAGAAATTTTCTCATAAATGCCAAACCATTTGGACTATAAGAACTTTGTTTTGTTTTGTAAATGTTTGAAATCATTGTAACGGTATTAAATCCGAAAGGTCCACCAATCAACTTCAAGTAAGAATGTATAATACATACAAGCAATGAAATACACGCCATCGTGACAGTTTTCAATATTTTGACATAAATTATGTCATCATTAGGAATTTCTGATGATGATATAATCTGTCGAAATATTAAATCATGTCACGATGTTGTGTTTCTCAACACTTTGAGTATTATACTTTCTTACTTGCATACTAAACGTAATGGGGACTGACTGAACAATCGAGTGACAGAGAGTATGGAGATGCTTGGACTATCTAATGAAAAGAAACTAGCCTAGTAAACACAAACTTTTTGAGAATTTTCGATCATTAATTTTGAAAACTGACGATTTTTCACAGCGATCTAAGGAAAAATGTGTCCCTCGACATGAATCCTGACGTCCAAAAAGTTAACGGTTTGGATCGTTAAAGTTAGGTGCTTGAGAGGCAACATTTCCCGAGGCAAGAATTTACATGTTTTGGCCTAGAAATAAAATCACACATTTTGTGAATTTTGTTTCGTATATGAAGATTGTCATTCATCCAGGTATAAACGATAATGAAGTATACAATAAAACTAATCAACTGGACTTACTGTTTTTAAATGGATACTGTTGCCTCCATTAAAAAACAGTAAGTCCAGTTGATTAGTTTTATTGTATACTTCATTAATTTTGTTTTATTTTCGTGAGTTATATCTTACTTCAAAACATGAAATATACAATTATCTAACTAATATATAAATATTATTTTCTTTAAATTTGTTTTATGTGACAGATATTCAGTGTTCTATTTAAAAGTTACAAAAAATTATGACGTAACCGTTTTCGTGTATCGTAAAGTTGCGGAGATAGGCCACTTACGAGAACTAGTTTTGATTTTGTTAGTCATAGTTTCAAATATTGCAGCAATGCATTAATAATTGGATTGGTTTTAAATTTTGTTACTAATGGGTTTCGGTCGGTCTGTCGGTTCATTTCATCAATAGTTTCATTTATGCCTATGCAGATTTTCATTTCGTGTGTTA
This sequence comes from Nesometra sesokonis, assembly GCA_025631205.1. Taxonomy (NCBI): domain Eukaryota; kingdom Metazoa; phylum Echinodermata; class Crinoidea; order Comatulida; family Antedonidae; genus Nesometra; species Nesometra sesokonis. The sequence goes on from JAOTQE010114555.1 coordinate 8,353, forward strand.
TTTTGTCAAGTTCTAAAAGTTCAAAGAAATGGGACAAGGAGACGGAAACGCACGTGCAAACAGTGATTTATGTACGCGCGCGTAACCGTTCGTGTCTTATGTTTGTGTTGCTGATGAACTGCTTTAAAAATTAGCAGGCAATTTAGTAATTATAGCCCACTCCTGAGGATGATTGAAGCACATCGATCGAAACGTTGAGAAGCCTACAACTACATACGTGGTGTACCACAAACGTTATAAGTTTATGTTTAGTAATATAATGTCTGTCATTCCGTTGCTTAATTAGGTAAAGGACGCATCTACTGTCAGTTATTTCTCAATAAGTTTTTAGTCGCTTTTGCGGCAATGATTTAGAAAGATTGAAAAAAAGTGCTAGGAGGTCGAATCACATGCTTGATATTATCTGAACATCGGAAATGAATCGGTAAATGTTACAATTGCTATAGTTTGCAGTTTTGTAGATTCCTCACTTATTATAAATACTGAAGGCTCCAAATGAAGTCTTCGCTTTTTCAATAACTTATTATAATGTTATAAAAGAAGAATAGTATGGTTCGCTCAACGGGTTTTAAAACTTTTTTTTTTATTTTTAGAAGGTTTTATAACCTGTTTAGTTTATCTGAATTTAAAAATTAACTTGATTCGCCAAATCTGCAACAAAAACCCAGTAAATTCAAATAACCGTTCGATTTTTCCCAAGCGTTCTATATATGTGGGAAAAACAGGCGTGAGAAGATTTTGATCTTTTAACTTTCTAGTATTGCTTAAATTTTACATTCACATGGTGGAAATTCTACCTCATGGGGTTAGGATACTTGGTCACCCCTGAATATACCGCAGCCAAGAACGACCAGTAACCGGTAATTTCAAATTGTATGTTCACAATACAAACGCGAAATAGGCCTGCACATAAACATTATGTGCGAATGCAAAGTTAAAATTTGGGGAAATTTAGAAATAACGATTTCTAAATTTTAGGTGCTTTAAACAACAGTTGAAATTGAATGTAAACGTTAAATAGCATATGCAACCATATTTCCTCTAACTTAATGAGTTTCTAAGAAATTGTAGCCAAGCGGTTCTTCATGTTTAATTCTACAAGGGTCGGTTTAAGTTCAAAATCCTTTGAACAAATCACTAAAGAATGTCAAGAAGCCTAGAAGTGAAAGAAATGAATATTAAGTGACAATGAAAATAGAAAACGGATGGACTAAGATTGTATCTGCTGTTTTTTTGTGTGCCTATTGTCCTCGTGCATAAATTGTACCGTACGGAAGTGGAAACAGGAATCGTGAATGTAACATCTATTACATAACAATAGTGGACCCTTGCATTTGGCAGAATAACTCTGAAATGCGCCACCATTGGTTGATGAAGTTTTAGTGGTGTGAGACTTGTCGTTAAAGGTATGGCAATCCACCTGCTATGGAACGGAATAGGTGCCTTTTGATTTTCTCTTCACGAATTAAACAGAACCACCGTCTTGAACCAAGACTAGTGTGCCTGTGTTTGCCACAAGAAAACTAGTTTGATGTGACACGAAAAAATATAGTAATAAAAAAATAGTATTTAGCTCTGTATAATAAGTTACGCTTACGTATTTTTAATGTGTCCAAGTGGTAGCAAGACGATATGGCTGCAAAACTGACATATGCAGCCAATGACAAGGGTCCTTTCATTACTGCTGAGGACACATGCGGTCTTCGTGGCATATATTTTTAAAATGTATCGTCTGGTTATAGCCTATATAACTGCATTTGATTTAATGTAACAGTAGAGAAAATCCGACAAAACTGACGAATTAAATTAAGTGAAGACATGGAAACTAGGCCTCGATTTCTGCAGAGATGTGTTTCAGCATTTTTGGTCTCGTCAGTGCAGCTAAAGGTAACAAAGATTGAATCGTGCGACCAGCTCAGACAGGGCCTAGACGCGCCAACGTTCAAACAAAACTAATGAGTGATTAGCCTACCTACGCAGCAAGACCGAGTCCATGAACATAGGTCTACCTAGACCAAGTAATTTGATACCGAGATAACAGTTGAATAAGCCTTTTTGGTTGTTGAAAAACTCTAAGATTGGTGAGGACAGGGATCAATTAAATTCCATTTGACACTGAGAATATTTTATATTGATATTATAATTAAACTGACATAGGCCTACATTTATCAAAGCTACTTTGTAAATTACCGTAATATACAAGAGTGTCCATTTTTACGACTGCGTTCATTTTTGTAAACTAATTAAACTATCCATTTTGTTAAGTATAGTATTATTCGTAATTTCAAAAAAAAAAGTATTGTACTACAGTTACTGCAGTGATCTATTAATTTTTAGGTCTACTGTAGATATTGCAGTGTTCGAGTGTCATGCTTTCTTTGTTAACTGAATTGAAGCTCCCATCTCTACATGTTGTTTTCAGTAATTCTCGTTCAGCTATAAGGATTATTGAACTAATACTGTTGCTAATACTGAAGTAAATACAGCAAGATAATTTTGAAACGGTCCCTTAGTTTCCTTTTATAGTAAAAACAATTATGAATCAAAACAATAATTAATATTTCCATATTCAAAACCAACTTGTAAAATTACAGATTAAATAATATGTTTGTTAATAGTTGACAGTTACTCTGGTATGAATACGACGAGCGGATTATATAAAGATTATGATTGAAAAAGTGTCAATTCTTCTACTGGGCCGCGTCATCAGATCTTAACCACATTACTACGCAGAGCGCTTCTTCAAGTGGCTAGCTAGATCCTACTTCAATAATCCTCCAGCCTCGGCTAAAAATGATATAATATGGTGAAGATTTGTCATCTTGATTATTCACCTAAAGGCTTCCATCTAGTCTTGAGATGGCTGATCACGAAATCTTAAACAACATAGGCCACAGATTTGAGGAGCATATACAACTGAAACAATACGATTCATCTCCAAGAAACAGCGCATTCGAGCCAAGGCGCGAGAAGTTTGGAAAGTATGGAGGTGAAAATCTACAACCATATGAAACTAACAGCTCGGAATATCATGTAACAGATATAGATGAAGTAGAACAACTAACGAGGTATGAGTCTTGACCTTCTCTGTGTGCGCCATCGCACTGAAAACGCGTTTAGACGCGTTGATATTCCTAATGATTGATAAAACTGGATGGGTATTTTAAATAAGATGATGCAAACTTGATTCTCATTTCTACACGGAAAGTTATACATTCATTGTAGTAAAATAGTTTATTGTGATTTATTGGATTTATTATTAGGAACAGTGAATTTTCCCCTGGAACATTGAAATCGCCTGGTTGGTTTAATTCATTGTTTACAATACATTATTTGTGAACACACAGATACACAGAAAACGCATCCTGTTCGAAAATTAGCCAAAATTTGGAATCGAGCTCTTTTATTCTGCATCCGGTCCCTTCTATCCAACTCTGCTAGATCCGCCCCTGTAATTTAGCATTCACTAACATCAGAACCACTGTGATCGAGCTCAGGGCAGCCCATATCGAGTTACTGCACAATTCTTTTTCCATATGGAACTAAATTCTAAAAGGCCTACATTAAGTTCAACATCAAACAGCTCATTTATGTTAAGTCGCTGAAACTATTTATCGTGATACTCTGCATAACTGAAAGAGGTCCAAATAATGATTACAGTAATTTCCAGGTTAAGTTTATATTAATTACCAAATGAGTGTAGGCCTAGTGTGTTATAATATAAATTAGGATTTTGTAGCATTATCCATTGTAATGTTAGGGTAAATCTCTATTAACGAATACACCAATTATAACCTACATATGTAGATATTTTTCGATAATAATAACATATTTATTTAGTAAATTGTACACGGTAATGTCACTTACAGACCTATTAAATCTTATATTAAATAGCGATAAACCATCCTGTTTTAATACTAATAGCATACCGTTACTAACCACAAAATCAGTGTGCGTAGAACCACACCTCAACACGTTAAATGGTTCATATGGTATGAACTTAGCATTGAGTGTGGTTTTTCTTATCATCCTGTGTGAGATGCACAATTCATGGCAAACTGACATGAGAAAGAATAACATTTAAGGCTTACTGGGTAATATTTAATTATAAATTCGCAACATAATATCCAAATCATTATATTGTAATTAATTAGTAATTTAATATTAACATTTTTTTTCATCATTACTTGTACTTAATTAATTAATAACAGGTTAATGCATTTAAAATCGAAGGAATTAATAATTATAATATTTCCGCCATTAACGTAGGCCTACAATGTTCATAGCGGATTTGCTAAGGTTACAGTAATGTTGTATGATAGTTTCCAGGGTCCTTTTCTAAAGTTCATTTTACAGTACCAACAATTTCAACTAGTTTCTTATAATTTAATCTTAATTGTTCATGTATAAAAATATAAAAATGTTGTCACTTGGCTTGTTAGTCACTATATAAAATTAGACAAAACCCCTACTACTTGGTAATTAGTACATTTTATTCTGAGAAAGTCCCATATTATCCATGGGTTTCTTTTCGAGATAGTTGTTACAACCGGTAATGTAGAAAATTCCAGCAAATGTAGAAACGTCAGCTAAAGTAGAAACTACCAACAGCATGTGTAGAAAAATCCCAGCTAAAGT
>JAOTQE010114566.1:0-12989 GCA_025631205.1 Nesometra sesokonis
ATGTAAAACAGGCTTAAAATCTACGCCTGACTATGTTTTTATCCTGTATAAATATGTTTGAAATAAATAAAATAAATAAAAATAAATAAATAAATCGAATTAATTTCCAGGAATTACACTAGTCAAATTTAGCGAAGCATGAGATTTTCCTCATTCAAATTATGTCTACATGTACATCGTTAGAAATATCACACAGTGCTGTAATTTTCAAATGCAATCATTACATTTTAAATAAAGACATTTCAAGCTGTTATATTTTGAATTATTTATAACAAGAATCAGGTTTGTCGCAAACATCAAACACATGAACACAACGAAAAATCGATGCTAGAAAACGGGTCTAAAGTAGGTCCAGATGACCTCGAAAGTCGAATTAAAAGAATCACAAATGGCAAAATTATCGATCCTGTTAGATTTCTTCTAAAAGTAGTTTTGCAACTGGTGTTGTGCTTTTAAAATTTGTCCTCCGTGTATTTACATTTTTATTTAAAATTTGCATTCCTTTGTAATCAATGTGTATCCTTCCCTTATACATTCTATAGGGTTAATTATTATGCCTAGAAGGGTTGTATGTCTATTGACTTGAGTAAGGTTAAAATAACCGTAATCTAAATTTTCCATTAACATGGATATACCCATAATGGTGTTGCACTTTTTTAAAAAGTAAGAACACAATTCATAAAAACAATTGCTAAAAAAATCAAGAACAAAGTTTTTTTTTTTCATTAAAGGGAATTTAAAACTAAGAATTCAAGCTCATCACTAGGCCTACTGTTTTCAAAATATCTAATTTACTAAATGTCATCAGATTTAATGAAATCAAAAGTTTTCAATCAGGGAACGACACGAAATACTTAGCCAATGAAATAACATGATGTATCCCTCAAACCAGCCGTACAAAATAGACCTTGTAGAGCACAGTGTAGGCCGATCCATACAATTACCGTACATTTTTTTTAACTTTGAATATTACGTAAAATAAAACAAAATAAGAAAATTTGGAGCCGGAGTTTGGCAAAAAATAAGAATACCGCTGACACTTTTTAACTTAACATTCCGGGATTTTTGTATGATAAGTTACCTTCCAAACAACCACCACGAAAAATTTCGTAATTTTACAAATTTATTTTAAAATTCTTATACTGTGATGGCTCAAAATCATATTACTGAACTTAACAATAATAGGACATACATAATAAAAAAATAAAATAGAATACGGTATCTAGAACTTTGAGAGTTTCTTGCGTTCGTCGGGTCATGAAATGTTAGTACATAAATTGTAGTTTAATAGCACACTATCGGTCAAACTTCTCGTAAGCGAACACATTTTTGGACCTTACGGTGTCCACTTACGAGAGGTCCAACTACTTTATATTGTTTATTGTATGTTAATAATATTATTTAAATTGATGTGGACATATTGATTTATACTGATTCTACATTAATGAATTATACTGATTTTACATTAATGATGATTATGCCTATTAATAGACAGAACAGTAAATACATATAGGCCTACTCATCTTTGTTTTTTTTAATCTCCCCGTTTGGCTTTTGTCTTAACTTTATAGTTAAAATTTAAATGTAGATTTCATAATTCCCAAAGTTATAATAATTGATTTGACGTTGATTTGTTCGCATCTTCGAATCTACATTTAACTCAGTGTCACGAATTGTTCTACAAAATGCTAATGACAACTCGTCAAAATATTGAACGCAATAAAACGTGTTTATTTCTTTGTAACGCGTTTTTAACGTCTCATAATAGGTGACTCAAGTTTAAAGAAAAGTCACCTATAATACTGCATTCATTTTTTTAAACTAATTAACTTCTTGGAAGCTAAGTTAATCAATCCTGTCAAGATTTTACCCAGTGAATAAACTAAACTAAGCCTAGTTGGACGTTTCAACGTTCACGTTGGCCACTGTAAATTAATGAGTTCATCCAAGACTTTCAAAGAACTTAACACATTTTCATCAGACTATAATCCTAGGATTTACTGTGGAGACCTGGACATCCTACAGTAGGGACGTGTAACAAACATATCTAGATTAGCTGTTGTATTAACTAATTCCGATTAATTGCATAGATGTCAGTCTTGATGATAAGACGATAGATAATATCTGAAAGCAGTTGTCATTTTGTAGACGTTAGTTAAATTACACGGACCTATTAGCAATTTGAATAGTAATGTCTTTACAACACTGTAAAGGCTTTTTTTCACGTCTCATTCATTTTCGCAATATTTGTGACAAGATCTTAGTCACGAAAATTAAAGGAATCCAAAAAATATTGATTGAAACCGTTGATTATTTCCTACTATATCCATAGAAAAAATTGTAATGCATACTGCCAAGAAGCGTGTTTGATACAAAATGTCAATATTATTATGTCCTAGTTCAAAATTTTCTAACCTCAGCCCCAACCGTGGTGTGGCTGAATTCCATTATTTTCTTCTTAAAGTATATGTCAATATACCAAGACACTATTTCTAGACATTTCTAGAAATTATTCCCTAAATGTTCTATTTTAATGCCATTTCGGTCATCTAGAGGCTTCATAGTTCAAAATTTTACCTCAGCCTCAAACATGATGGGGACGAAGTCCATTTTCCCCTTAAAGTAATAAACTTGTCAAAATCCCAAGACAGTATTTCTGAAATTATCCACTAAAAACTTTCTATTTGAATGCCATTCCAGGCATCTACAGATGTCATTTTTCAAAGTTTTCTTACCTCAGCCCCAACCATGGTGGCGCTGAGATAGGTTGTGACTCTCAAAGTGAGCATCCCCTTCGCCAAATCCTGGATACGCCCCTGTCCAATGTTATATTGGGTGGGAATTTTAAAAATGGTCATATTTTGATGTTGCATTGCTCCACTATCATTTGTTCAAATCCTTTCAAACTTTCAGAATACAATTGACATGATATTATTATTATTATACTGACTACTTTTCAAGGTCACAGCCTCAATAGTCTGTACAAGGGTGAATTTAACACATAGCCTAAAACGGCATGTTTCGGTTACCTGTTTGCATCATCCGTCAGTTGTCTATGAGTACACCGCTTGCTGTAATTGTGTGCACGCGTCAATCAAGGGTCGCCTGGAAATATTGAATGACTCTAGTATTAGATGCAAAACAAGACCAGGAGCAGATATAAATTCAGACCACTACCCCATATTAGCCAAAGTCAAAGTTAAACTGAAAAGGGCAGTACCGAGAAGAACTAACGTCAAGTCAGAAATTGGCATCAGTATCATAAGATCATCAAAGTATTTACAAGAAAAATACAGAGTAAATGTTTCCAATATGAAACACTCATGAACATTGGAATAGAGCAATGCAAAAATGACTAGTGGAAAAAAAATTGAAAAATAAATAAATAATAAGAGACAGTATTATACATGACAATGACAACGCTCCTAAAAAGAATAGGAGATCCAAACAACCATGGATAACAGACGAAATATTGAATAATTAATGACAAAATGCAAACTAGAACAAAATACACCAAAGTACAAAAACTACAAAAAATACAGGAAATGTGCAAAGAAGCAAAAGAAATATGGCTAAAGACCAAATGTTAAAAATCTCTTGTTTGAACAAATATAATTAAAAGCCAGTTGGGTTGAATATTTCGGCACACAAAACAAAAGACGAGACCCGACAGAAAACAGAATTTTAATGGACCACCAATTATATATAAAGAAAGAAGTTGAACACGCTCTTAAACAAATGGAAGAAGACAAAGCTCTAGAAGAATTCGAAAAAATGCAGAAGTGCTTAAACTAATTGGAGAATTTGGAATCGACACACTAACAGAACTTTACAACGGCATAATGACTATGGGTATCCTTCAGAACCATCAACATTAACACAAAAATTTACTGCAGTACAGGAAGAAAATAGAAAAAGTGAGCAAGAAATTAGAGAACAAATTGGCATTGACGAACACAGTTTTTTAAAAAATGAGGAAGATATTGACATCCAACAACATCTCTCTAGATCTGAGACTGAGACTTGTGAAGTGTTACATACTCCCTGTAGTGATATACAACTGTGAGGTCTTGACACTCAACAAACATTCAGAAAAGAGAATTTAAGCCTTCGAAATGTGGATATGTAGAAGACTGGGAAGAATCAGTTGGACTGAAAAACTTACCAATATAGAAGTTTGTAATCAACTGTTGTTTCACCAACATGATTATCACACATACAGAGTAAGAAGTTAAAATATTTTGGACACATAGTTAGACATGAAACTATATTCAATCATGTACTGGAAGGAAAAGCCGCGGATAAAAGACAAGAGGCAAAAATCGGCCAGAGCACTATCTGTACAATGTAAGATCTTTGCTTGAAACTATAAAGAGACATGCTTTCAGGTATGGCAATATTTCAGCAAAGTCCTTCTTGTTTCATTGACGTACTTTGCAATAATACCAATATGTATAATGCATTAATTATGTTAAAAGGCATTTGAAACTGATCGAGTACATAATGATTGTAACTGCCTCTAGAAATGAATGTAGGCCTAATTGCTGTACAGTTTGAAAGTTCTTCAATTACCCTATTTATGCAGACGAATGTTCTTCTGAAGCTTTCAATTTTCCAACTATAGTCACATTTCTGTAACATGATATTTGCCAATTTTTTCATAAAATGTGTTCCGTGTCTTATTTCTCTATTGTTTTTAAAGCATTGAGTTTGTTAAAGTGTACACGATCCATTAATTAGGCACACTTCGGTTTTTTGTGTTTTTATAATTATTATCCGAAATCACATAGCAGACTGTTTTCACAAAATGGAAGGCGATCCCGGCCTAATTTTTGTAATTTAATTACGGATATCTTATCTAATTGAACTGTCTCAGGTGGTAGTGGGTTTACTGAATGGAAACAGAACGATTTAGTCAATATCATGTGAAGTTATCTGATAGTTCAATGCAAGTCATTAAATCCAGGGTACTTATCTTCAAATCCCAGGGTCCAGTTTCAAACATGGTCCAGGGTATTTGTCTTAAAATCCCAGGGTTCAGGATTCAAGCATGGTTGGCATTGCTTGTTGAATTCAAATTGCAGGTTCCGAGTTTCAAACATGACCCAAGTACGGTACTTGTTTTAAAATACCAGGGGTCGGGTTTTAAGAATGATCCAGGGTACTTGTCTTCAGATACCATGGTTCGGGTTTTATACATGGCCAAGAGTACTTGTCTTCAAATCCCAGTGTGCGGGTTTCAAGCATTGTCCAACGACCTTGTCTTCAAATCCCATGGTCTGGGTTTTAAGTATGGTCCAGTGGCCTTGTCTTCAAACCCCAGGGTATGAAAAGTCCAGGTTACTTTTCTTCAAATCCCATGATTCGGGCTTTAAATATGGTACAGGGTGCTTGTCTTCAAATCCCATGATTCAGGTTTTAATGCTCCAAGGTACTTAGGAACTTCAACTCCCAGGGTTAGGGTTTCAAGTATGGTCCATGGTACTTGTCTTAAAATCTCAGGGACCAGGTTCAAGCATAGCCTATGGTACTTGACGTAAAATCCCAAGGTGTGTTTTTAGGTTGGTCCAGGATACTTCAAATCACATGGTCTGGATTTTAAGCATGGTTCAACGTACAGTACTTGTCTTACCAGGGACCGGGTTTTAAGCATTGTCCGGGGTACTTTACTTGAACTTCCAGGGTCTGGTTTTTAAGCATGGCCCAATGTATACTTGTCTTCAAATTCCAAGTTACGGGTTTTAAGCATGGTCCAGGGTACTAGCGCAATTAGTTTAATTCTCAGACGAGGAGCTTCAGCAGAAGCACCCATTTGATCAATCGATTAAGTAAATAATGAATTTTGTTCATGAGTGACAGGTATTTACAACTCCAATGTGTGTGCACATCTTCGGAGCTATTGATGTTACGAAACTTATTTATTCCACTCATAGATACAAAAAAGAACGATTGTTGATCTTCCAACCACCAACAAGAGAAAATAGCAACACAAATTTATTATGTATGTCTTTGGAGAATGTAATAATGTTGAAGTAGTACGGTAGTTTCACAAAATGGTGTAAACTTATATTAATCTGAACCTTAGATGAACTAAAAATAATAATTGATCTTCATTTCATCATACTTACTTTTACAAATTAGGAGAGTGTGAAAAATGAATAAATGTACCATTCAAAAAAACTGGTTGTTTCTGAAGATTGATTGTCTGTCTTTATTGAATATTGCCGAAGGATATTAATAAGTTACTGTATTGTCGAAGTAGAAATATTTATTTTACTTAAATATCTAGAAACTTGTTAGAGGAATGTGAGCTTTCCATAGAAATCAGTCTTTAGATGCGGTCCAATGTCCAAGCATCTCAGTCGATCACTTTGTCGGTGTTTGGTCGCTCCGTCGTCGGTTGTTCGGTCTCCATGTACCTGAAGTACAGGTTCTTCAAGTTATAATAGGTATAGGACTACAAACTGTCAGTTGTATTGAAATCTAATAGTTTTTCAATAATCCGTTTCGGTCATTCTGTCGGTTAAATAGATACCTGAATTTTAAGTCTGCCGGTTCCTTTTGGTATGCGCTTTGTTTAGATTACGCACTTACGGATCCGGCAACTGCGCTAGGATTTTCCCGACAGCAGGGCAACGCCCCGAAAAGGAGGGCAAAAGCCGTGCCTTAGACGAGATTTTTCGCAGGAAAAATTCTCCCCAGACGAATTCGAGGAGTTCACCCCGTTACAACCAGAGTGCCGCGAGAGGCAAAGGGAAATCACCAAAAAAATCACCGGAAGTTAGTGGAATCACAATGCATTATGGTCTACACTGAGTTTGCGCAGTTGTATTTTTTAAATTGATTCGATCATGAAGGAAAGAAACACTTTCTCTATGATTGGATTGAATATTTTATCGAATTATCCGAAATTCCTACGGAAACACGGCCTAAATCTAGATTCATTTTGTGTGTAGTCAATCCCTCCCTACTACCAACTTACTTCCACGCATTTTAACTAACAGAGATCTCTTCTCCTGATTGTACCGTGAGCTCAATTAATTCGATTATGTTTCTCCTCTATACAGTATCTGGTGTCGATTTAGGGGAGGTTTATACTACACACTAACTGCAAACTTTAACATGGATTAGCAGAATAGTGTATAGTATAAACGAAAAATGATTCCGTGTGATTACATCCATCTGGAGGAAAAAGGCTGCTTGAGTAATCCACAAAATTTAGGGATTCATGACCTCGGAGCATACATTTGTTGCCAGAGGCTATATCTTGACCTCTCATAAAAGTCATCAATTAATAGCACTGGCTGAATAGACCAATAATTTGACCATGTATCCCACTATTCATTGTGTTTTAAGGGACTTCCTGTCTAACATGAGTTGTTAAAGTTTTGGTGGATTGCCCTCAGGCAGTAAAACTATAGTTCACAAAAGAAAATGGGTTTATATTTTAGTGTGTAGTATAAACGCAACCTTAGTTACCAGAATACCTGGTCGTACAGTCTTTCCCATTATCGACAATCCTTCATTATCGGTAGGCTTTGTAAATTCTTTAATTATAACCAGGGAACAGTGAACTTAATGAAACAAAATCATGCATCCAGTGAAATTTCCCAACATTTGAACAAGGCGATAATGCTGAAAAACATGTTGGAAAATGAGTCCCAAATCAAAAATTTGTCTTCTACTCAAATTACACAGTGTTAAAGAATAGGAACATTAGAAATTTTGAAAGGGCTGTGCTATGGCTTGAAAACCAAAATCACATTACAAATTTAACTTAAATACTTCATTAGAAAGATTAGTCAAATTTACATTACAACTGGTATATTTTAGCATAATCTCTAATGCGGTTTTCAAACACCACCCTTTCTTTTCAAATCCGTAATTTTTCTATACTTTTTGATTTAAAACCTACGTCGGAAAGTGTTTTCCTTCATTTCATTATTTCCTTGTCCAAATGTGAAATTTTGTCATCATTTAGGTCACAAATAATTATCCTATAGATGTATCCATTAATTTCAATCCCGGAGTTCCCCTTTAAATACGGTAATTCATCCGAATTCCTATATTTATTTATTACCTCAGCCAACTGTCAAGGCTGTCTTGGTACCTGTTTATTAATCTATCGGTGTAGGGGTGTGTGTGTACGAAGAGCCCACAAACCATAATTTTTTATCAGAACCTCTTGAAACTTGGCCGCAATGTTCCTTGACTAAAGATCTTGAGCTGGTTAATTTTTGAAGGAACAGGTCAACTCAAGGTCACAGTAAACGAAATCCCCTATATACTACTTTAAATTCACAAAATTCTTTAATTACAAATGTGTTCATTTTGTCTCACTGGTTGATATACTGGTTTCAACCCGGCACGAGTATAATTCCCGTTGCGGATGATTTTTTTTTTTCAATTTTATTCCTATGTTTGCTGCTCCGTTTCCCTATATTATTATTACCTTACTAAATATACTTATAAATGTGTACATTTCTTATTTCAATATTGGAAAATTTATACAGGGGAGATCCCGTACTCTCGGATTGCCCTGTAGTTGTCAATTTAAATGGATATTATTAATATTATTGTCCTCTGAAATAGGTGGTTTCACTTAAACAAACACCAAATAAATATATTTTTTCAATTGCGTAGAACGATATGTTTATGTTTCGGTAGTGTGGTTCCATGCGTCGTTATTTATATATTTATATCGGTAGTGTTCAAAGGAAACCCCAGACTAAAGACTTTTAGCTGAAGTTACTGAAGCATCCCATGGGCTTGTGCGGTGTTTCCACGGATTACGCTTGCTAAACAATCATTTTTACCATTAATTACCTTTTAAATTCCGTAATCACTGGTATATAACACAACTGAATTGAAATAGTATTTGAAGACACTTTATGAAAAGGTTATGTATACGAATTGTGACCATGCCTGAATGGCTACACAGATACATGTCTGCAGTTTAGAAGGCTAGTCAGTTAGCGAAGTCAGTACGTGACACGCTTATTGAGACGTTTGTGTAAATTTCAATAACCAACATAATAGGTTTAATATTAATATTTTGTTTTCAAAATCAGTCTATTTGAAATTTACACTTTTAGTTACTTAAATCTAACTACGAGTGTAATATCATGACGTCATCAAGGTGAACATTTTGTTCATAACATGAAAATAGATCTGTTAAATATTTATGCAAAATATGACGTCACATACCTTCTTTGATTGCATTTTCAAAGTAATGGGACAATATTACTGTCGACATAATTTAAATTTGCCTTTCTGTATTATAAAAAAAATGCACACATGTTTGGTTATTAGGTGGTACTCCTAATATTTTGTATGTATTTTTAGGACTATACGTAATAACTGTTAAAGAATATAATAATCATACTAGTATTTAATGTAATATGATGGGAAAGATGTTAATTTTTTAAAACTGTTGGATTACAGTATATTATCTAATAATAGAAATTGATTATGCGCCAGTATCCATTTAGAAGATGCTCATGGCTCACATTTAATTAGCATGTTTCCTAATTTGAGTTAAATCAATGGTGCCAATAATCTATTATCTATTTAGGGGAATGTTTATATTACAAAGTAATATCAAAACACCTATCAATCAGACAAACGGATGCAATGGTGTGCTACAACGTATATTACGTCATAGCTGTTATTAAAGCGTGCCACTATTTTACACATAGATTTATTATTTACGGCTAGATGGTGAACTTCCACAGAATACATAGTCCCAAGTGCAGTTCCATGTAATCGCCTATACTATTCCGGAATCCAACCAATCAAATCGCGTTACGTTCTAACCCTGTTGCTGTCGAAATTGCGCACGCGCAATCTTTCATAGAAGTTTCAAATTTATCAATAAATGAAAGTAAATTTAATTAAAATCTACAGACATTGACAACATAGAATATGTGTGACATATGCAAATAATTTGTATGACAAAACAATGTTAAAAACAATAATTGTAAAACAGTTATTATTAACTTAAATGTTTTTAGCAAAGGCTGAAGAAATCCAAATAGTAGGCGCCTACATGGGACTGGAATTCTACAGTGTAAAGTTCACCATCTAGCCGTAATAATAAACCTATGGTTTCACACAAGCATGTTATATTTTTAGTGTTGAACACAATTAAAAGTTTATATAAAATCTACTTTTTATTTTACGTAAGTAAAGGCCTATCATTGAATATAAATTTTAGTTGAGTAAGAATTTTTCCGGCTATCGACAAAATATTTCATAAATATCTTTTCATTGGACCAAGAGCTCGATAATATTTTTAAGCAAATCACTTCTATATATTACCGGTCATTTCATACAACACACGTAAGGTGACTTACATGTTATGACAAAGTCAAAATATGTAAGAATGTCAACAGGAAATGTACAGTAATATTAAAATTACAAACTATAAATTAAATGTGGCAAAAACAAATAATCAACACAATAATGACAGATTGTAAGACAAATGTTACGGGTAAATTTGTCCTCTAAAAGGACAGGAATTATTGCATATTTGGAAACGGTAAAGGAGAGGAATTAAGGCGGAACGAGTCTCTGTTGGCAAATCCATTCATCGCACTCGTGAAACCCAGTAACGTTGTTGCCAACGGATGTTCCATTACTTAGTGTCTTAATTGTATGCATATCTCATCTAAAATAGAGTAATCACTTGGTATTGTGAATTGTAGGTTTCATTTTTACATTAGAGGTATAGTTTACCACAAGAATAGTTCTAAACGACGTTACGGTACCCCTCCAATTCCATTCGATCTACTCGAAGCAATAGCGAAAATATTAACTGAAACTTGACTAGGACATGATCTTAATAAAGAAGAATATGGAATAAAGTGCATTCGAATTGTGTAGCATATAAATCTATCATTGAACCCATTGTATCAATTATGTTTACTACTTTTACTATCAGCCATGACCCCTTTATCCCCATGGAGTTTAAAACCTACAGAATAGAGTGAAGTAGGCCTAAAGACGGCAAAGTATAACGAGCAGGTGTAGACTAGACCTCCATGGCTATGTTCCACACACCCAGAGAATGTCATGGCTGTTTAAAGACCGTTAGGTAGCCATACGGTTTTGTGTACTTGCTCACAAATTTTAGTCACTCATGCGTAAGTAGTGCATGCTGATTGGTCATTTTGTCACTTGCTAAATATATTTATTCATTCATTCATTATTTTATTTCAGAATTCATATCCCGTATACAACATATAACAAAACATACATAAATAATAAATAAAACCCTATACTTCTCACATACTTGAATTTCTACTGATGGTACTAATATATTAATTTACACCATATTTGGTAGGCCTACATGCTAATTTGCAAATGTGCGTGGAAACGTTGTGGTTCTTATTAAGAAAGTCTTCTTTCTTAAAGACATCCACAAGAAAAACAACAATAACCAATTGAGAGTATTAACAGCATTGGGGACACTCGACTGAGTCCAAAAATAAAGCAAGAGCTGGAACCATGATTACAAACTATTGGCCTTTTATGCCGTCTAATAACTCATCGAGCCTCAAAACTGTAATCTAAAATTATAAAAAAAACAACCTTAGTGTTTTGGAAATTGAACCAAGAGGCTGGAGTATATAGAAGAAATACGACATAACAACATACGGCAGCGACAATCATAACACAACAACCGAAGCTCTTATCAAATAAATATTGTTTTTGTTTTTAACATAATGTAGTGATTATACCATACAGGTATGTGAATTTTGTTTACTTATTTTTTGGATTTAAATGTGTTATCAAGGAATTCACTGTTCCTTGGTTTAATAAATAATTTTCGATCTTATCAAAAAGAAAGATTATTTTTTGTAGCATTATCTAGTGTAAAGTTAGGTATAAAGTGCACATGCTTAACGTTTAATGGCAAACTAAAAATCTTGTCCCACTTTGGTTAGGCCTACGTGTTTAATTCTAAACATGTTCAATATACGTTTAGCTTAAACGTGTTTAACATTTGATATTTAGTTTTAAAATTTATCTCTGTAAACAAATTTATTTGTAATCATTACTGTATAATGTTATTATATAATATGACGATTGAACTGAATCTGAAAACAAAAAAGATTTAACTTCAAATGAAAAATAACACTTTTAAAAACACATTATGCTAAATACAGCGACGTGTGAAATCATCTACGGTTTTTCTTAACACACTTTTATACATAAAGGTACAGTATTCAAATGCATAGCCAATGTTTTTCTTCTTCAAAATTTTCGGAATTAATTTCTATTGACTGTCGTTTCTTCAAGTGACAACATTTGAAAGTCACATGATGATTGTTGAACATAATTATTCATATAGTGTTTAGTATGTATTTCCAGAAAACGCGAATATATTATTGTAACTTATCTTGCACATCATTCCATATCCACACAGCTTACAACTAAATGACATACTTAGGCTACGCGTAACCATTAAGGCAAGATTCTTCAGCTCGAATCTATATCGGAATTACCTGTATTTTTTGGATCGTTTGATGAAAACATTTGGCTATTTGAGAGAGGATTATCAGATAAAATACGTTTGAAAGTATCTTATCCAGGCCTAGGCTTGTATTTTTGAGATACTGTAATTATATTACAGGCAATTACATAACTGTAGGCTGATCGTCAGGGGCCCAGTATTGGCGTATTAAAGGGGTGCTTAACATTGGTGGCGCCAGGATTTCTCCGACGGTGGGGGCATGGTCCCCGACAGAGGGAAGGGTGGGCAAGAAAAGGCCCTTTCCAAGATCCGGTGGGGATGGTAAGCGGTTTCTTTTCGACAAGCAAAAAAATAAACAAACAAACAAACAAACAGACAGACAAAAATCGCGTCATTTCCCCATTTTTCGTGCCCCTGTAGCCTGTAGCAGCCTGTTTTTCCTCATATGCTTGTAGGCCTATGGCTATTTCTTATTTTTAAGGTCAATTATAGAATATTTTTCTGCTTTTTC
>JAOTQE010114577.1:0-12989 GCA_025631205.1 Nesometra sesokonis
AGATTGCTATATGCGAGGGTCACGTAGTACCACTAATTTAAATTATAGAATCCCGATAATTAAAGGATGTGAAGAGAGATCTTTTTACTATAGTGCAATTAAATCTTGGAACGTAATACCCCTAAGTGTTAAAATAACTAAGACACTAGATAACTTCAAAATATTACTCAAAAAACATCTACTCAGTTTATACTAAATTGTGCAATACTTTTATATATTTTTAAATTATATTTTTATATACTTTTAATCTGTAATAGTTGTTAGGTGGTTAGATTTGTGCAATGGTTCAGTTTTTGTTTTAAAGGTCCCAAGTGGAAATAAGGTAACTTTTTTGGCATTCCTTGTGATCAAGGTCTATGCTTTTGCTCAAATGTTTTTTACTTGTATTTAAGTAATATTTTCATGTTTGTATTTATTTTTTTTTAAATTGTTTTGTTTTGTGAACTTTGTGACTTGTGAATAAAGAAACTCAAATCTCATTGCTTGGAGTATGCATTATACTTTCTTACTTGAAGATGATTAGTGGACCTTTCGTGAGTTGAATTTATTTCGATTTTCATAAGTAACTCTGGTTTAAATTTTCTTTAGCTTCCCATCACGTTGATCATGCTTGTCGGAGACAGCGTGTATAGTCTTATAAATTACCTGAGTTTTACACGATGGTTATTTATCGGACTTACCGTTAGTACAATACCATACTCTAGATGGAAGTATCCGGATTGGGAACGTCCATTTAAGGTATGCTAATTAAACTCATTTGTCACTAGTTTATTCGATATAAGTGTGGTCACAACTTAAGGCGCACATTCATATTAAAAAGAAAGGGATATCTAGAAGTCAATCTATTTAGGACAAATCATGTTCTAAGATTTTACCCTAAACACATTTTGGTTTTGATAAAAAGACAATTTTGTTTTTACAAATCAACAAACCAGACAAGTTCTAGGCTTCCGTCAGATGAGTGTGTTCACTATCACGATAACTATCTCTTCCTGAGCAGTTCCGATCAGATGTACAGTTCGTTTAAATTAGCAATAACACCAAACACATATTTACTTTAGTATTTCTCTATCAGAGCCCAGCTCCGCATTGTACTGCTAGGCCTGCATTTTACACTGTCACGTGATTGTCACAGATATGTTGTATACCGAACTGTATACAGTAATCTTAATGCTCACGCTTCCTGAATGAAAAAAAAAAAACGAAACAATGCGTCTCCGCCTAGGGCACTAAACACAAGAAATCCGAACGCAAACTAATTATTTAAATATAAATTATCATCAACGTAAATTATTTATCACATTTCTTATTAATAATGTAGTCATTTATTTCATCTTAAATATAGGTAAACTTGGCCTTACCGATAATATTTTCTGTTACCGCTTTTATGGTGGTGTTCGTATCATTATACTCGGCACCACAGGATTGCGGCTTTGGATTGATTATCATGCTTGCAGGCGTTCCACTATATTTTCTAGGTGTGCGATGGACCAACAAGCCATCATGGTTTGATGAAGGACTGGGTAGGTGAACAAAAAAATATACCAATTGATTGTGAATAATCAAAGATAGTACTGTATTACATTTACAAGGGTATTTTTATACCTATAGATTAAGCGTAACGTTCACAGCGTAGGGCAACAACAGTGGCGTAACCAGGGTGGTGCTTAGGAGTCCCAAGCACCCCTTCCCATTAAGAGGCAGAAAATAAAATTAGTCTGAAAATATGAAGATTGGGATTAAGTGTTTCCAAGATCAAAGTTAATCCAAAGTCTAAGTCTGTCAACGTCCGAAGACCCGAGTCTCAATAAAATTCCAAATTCCGTGCAAGTCTAATGTTCATCTAAGTCCCAAGTCCCTCAAAGTCCATCCATGTCCAGAGTCCCAAATCTATCCACATCTGATGTCCAAGCAAGTCCAAAGTCCACCAGTCCAAATTAAACCAGTGCCAAGTCCGCCACTCCACCATGACCATATGCAATTTTGCAGGTACCAAGTCCGCGACTCCACCGGTCCCAATTCTGCCAGTTTTTAGTCCGGCCTTGTACCAGTCTCAACTCCATCCAAATTCCAAGTCCCAGTTCTCAAGTCCCAAACATTCCAAGTGCATACAATGCCTACCTTAAACAACCTGGCAACACAATGCTAATGAGTTGACAAAACTTCAGTTATGCTTCAATGGCATTTTGTTGATCAGTCTAGACTGATCAAAATTCTGGGTCAGTCACCATCGTGCAACTAGTCATAGTAAATTCACTCGTAGAATGTACCACAAAAGAACTGCAAATATTTTCTTATATTCAAAACATTTTAATCTTATTCTCATAATATGAAATGTAAAGATTCGTAAAGAAACGTTTAATATATTAGTTTATTTAAAAGAAATAGTATTTTATGTATAGGCCAAGGTCTACAGTACATGAACTATTTTTTTTATAACCACAGATAACTTTACTATGTTCTGTCAAAAGTTCATGTTGGTGGTTGAAGCCGAGAAAGAAGAAGAGTAAAACAAAAAATGCATAGCTCAACTATGGATAGTAACAGCAGGCCTACAACAGCTATTTTCAAAAATGCCTAAGCACCGGAGTTGCATTTTGGCCACAACGTAATTACGCGAATTAAAATTATAACAAAAAACTACATGGCCTAGGGTACAGTGACTCAGGGTTGGCATGGAAAGTTTACTTTAAGGCCAAATGTAGCATTTTTGGAGGCATATGAGATGGTGCTTATTCAAGAACGGTATGAAGAACAAAGTATACAGAATATTTGTGTGTTCAGTATAGTATAGTAAACGGAACACTAAGACAAATTTAAAATGTCTGCAAAATGGGTGTCCTTAAGAGGGTTGTCTGTTCATACGCGACCCAATTTCGGGACCCTGAAGCACATACTTAATAGTCCGAAGGTGACAAGTTCTTTATTTGGATATGGTGAAGATTTTTTATCTACCTGACGACCATTTTCCCATTTTTTAAAATATTTTTTAGTGTTCATTTTCTCTGCCTGCGGCCCCATTACAACCAGCGGCCCTCTATATGACCAGCGGCCCTAAACCATTTTGGGGGTTGCCAATTGCCACTGCACAATTAAGATAACTTTTTGTTTTACTTCAAGCAATTTACCTTGAATAGTTCAGCCGACATACGTATGCAGAAATACTTGTATAGTTAATACAAATAAAATTATATCCTTAAGTATTCATTTAATATTAGTTTTAGTCAGTTTAACACTTTTACATTTAATTGTATTTAAAGCATTGTTTCTGAAAGTGTTCTAACAACACAGATTAGTATGAACTTAACATTTTTTTGACGGCAGTTTAAAAAGATTAACACTTTAAACCGAGTGATGGTACATAATTTCTTCTCTTCTTCAGGATATTTTAAATTATGAAAAAAAAATGTTTTTGACATGATTTGTCACTGTTAATATGCTGTTACCGTTTACCAATTATCTATTATTTTCAATAAAATAAGACTCTTTTCCATGGTTTGTGTGCCTATAGATATTTCTAAAGGTAATTTATTCTTGACAGTTCTTGTTCCTGTACATCTTTCCGATGTTTAAGCCAAAAAAATCTTTGTATTGCCCAGAACAAAATTTTTGAAAAGTTGAGTCAGTCAGAGTTTTTATCTATATTTTGTTTGTAGGTCTTAGGGTTTGAATTTCCCCGCAGAACAGCACCAGCAGCAATTGCTGTAGAAGGTATTATTTCCTGCTGTAGTAGACCACTAGTCCACACCAACATTTTACTGTATGAAATCTCCACACCAACAGTTTACTTTTTTTTACAACCTCACCAGTAACTTTTTGCTGTGGGAACATTAATGCAAATTCAAGTCTCCTAGTATTCCTATAGTTTATCTTGGGGTATACCTTACAATCTCTGGATAACAAAATGTTTCATGTAATCAGCCAAAAAGTCAGGAAACTTGGAAAGTAAACCAGACACTGATTTTCAAGATTTTGTGTCTGTCTGCCTTGGGCAACACTAAGATTTTTAGGCATCATAACAGAAAATATTTATTGATGAATTTGTGTTAAGATTTAAAATTTGAAAGCTGCTTGATGTAAAATATTTGTATAATTTTATT
Organism: Nesometra sesokonis; assembly: GCA_025631205.1. Taxonomy (NCBI): domain Eukaryota; kingdom Metazoa; phylum Echinodermata; class Crinoidea; order Comatulida; family Antedonidae; genus Nesometra; species Nesometra sesokonis. The sequence continues at coordinate 4,101 of JAOTQE010114577.1, forward strand.
TTGTGTTCTCTCTGTCAGCTATTATTGGAGGTTTTTATCCGAAGTGAATACAAATAAAATAAATAAAATACAGCCTACAAATTGTCTACTCATTGATTGCACTAACCCTTAAATTAAAACTACTATAAATACCATTATTTTACAATATAATATTAACACCCTGTATTATATCTATTTTCAAATAACCGGTTACTGTATATAAATATTGGTGGGTTAATTCAAATTTTATTTGCATAATTATATTGTGCATTGTTTCTAAAACACAATATATTAAATATATTATATAAAATTTAAGTAATATTTGATATAACATGATTAAACAAAAACAAAATATAAACTCTTAAAAAACTGGTACCAATAACAAAATACTGGATTTTCCTACCATAAGACTCAGTTTGTGGTGACACACAGGTACCAATAACTCAATTTTGGATTTCACTACCATGAAACTCATTTTGTGGTGAGAATTCAAATATGCATCAATAACTTGGATTTTCCTATGGTGAGATGCATTTGTGGTGAGACCTCTCGTATGTATGAATAACTCTGAATTTTCTACCATGAGACTCATTTATGGCGAGACCTCACATAGGTAACAAAATCACAATTTTGGATTTTCATACCATCAGACACATTTTGTGGTGAGACCTCACATAGTAACCAACTCAATTTTCGATTTTCCTACCATGAGACCCACATTTTGTGGTGAGACCTCACATAGGTACCAATAACTCAATTTTGGGTTTTTACACCATGACTCATTTTGTGGTGAGACCTCACATAGGTACCAAAATCTCAAATTTGGATTTTCAGACCGTGAGACCCTCATTTTGTGGTGAGACCTCACATAGGTACCAATAACTACATATTGGATTTTCCTACCATGAGAATTACAATGTGGTGAGGCCTCATATAGGTACCAATAACTCAATTTTGTGTTTTTATATCATGAGTGCCATGTTGTGGTGAGACCTAAAATACAGTATGTACCAATATCTCAATTTTGGATTTTCATACTATGTAAGTAATTTTGTGGTGAGACCTCTGATACCAATATCTCAATTTTGGATTTTTCATACCATGAGATTCACATTTTGTGGTGAGACCTCACACTTGGTTACCCAGCTTGTTAGGCAAGTAATTCTACGACCTCTGATTTTTATTATAACACCTGTGAAGCTTATTCTATTTTTTGATCTGTATAAGTCTGCTGTTCTTGCTGAACTATGAGTACAAGCTTTTGCATCCACACAGTTAATGAACCTTGAAAATAAAATTTTAATATAAAAATAAATAACTTGTATTTTAGTATCATCTGTTACTATTTATAACTGTTCTACTTTATACTCAGATTATTGTTTAAATTCAAAATCATAATTCTTACAATTTCAAGAGTTATTACACATCTATATATAAATTCACGTAAGGGATATTTTTAGTAAATCGCGCGTAACTTTTGGATTGGATTCAGTATTGCGATATTAATTTTTTCATCATCAGGATTCAATTCCTGTTAATGACATGTCATGTTTAAAACTATGAGATGCAGTGTATAATTGAAAATATAATACAAACAATAATTTGGAGTATGATGGTATACAGACAAACAACAGAGTGTGAACAACGTATATAATGAGTTTAAAGTTGGTAAGTTCTATTCAACAATGCAGCAGTTGGCACTGTCTTTCAGATTAGATGATAAGCTGTTGGTCCTGTTTACAACATGGCTCATGTGGACTAATATTAAGTACGCTCTTTGAAAAAGAGATTATCTGCTGGTGTACTACTCAATCATCACAAAAAAAACCCACTGCAATTAAGTCTACTACAGATATTTTCGTGGATTATCCTTGGTGTCTGACAATACAGAATAAATTAAATGAATGAAAAGATTCATGTACTTGGTGTCTGTGCGTATACAATTTTCTTTATAGTTACAGATATCGGCACAGATCTAAATGTCTCTTTAAAACTCGCTTCAGGTCAGGTTAACACTTGAGGGATTTTTTCAGCAAAGTCCCTCGCATGGCACTTTGCTCGCAATGTGCGTCAAATTTGTAGTGAGAAAAGAGACTCAAAAGGCAGTGAGCAAATATCCATCGTGTTTGACAATTTTGGTTATTCGTGGCGCTTTGCTCGCAATGCATGTTAAAGCTAACCAAAATGCTTACTGGGTTAACTTATGCACATATCAACGGAATGAATTGAAGCACATTAATTTTGCTATCTTCACCAATCATATTGTGTAAGGACTCGTGCATGCAGAGAATGTTCTATGTAAACAGGGTGCGGCAAAAAGGTACTCTTTGTGGAGCAAAATTAAAGAGAATTTTAATGGACACTTTAAAAATGATGACACTTGCAAAATTCAATACATATTTTAATTAGCATTTTGTACAACATTTATACTTGCTGTATGTTGTAAGATAGGCACTTGCAAGTTATTATTGTTTTTTACTCAAGTTGGTAAATTTCTGTGATGTCATTTAAAAACGCTGAATCTGTCTTTTTAAAGTACTCACCATGTTTGCCGTGACTTTTATTTTTCCTTGCACCAACTAAATAAACTGGAATACCACTAACCATGAGACATAAACCAATGCCACACTCAATTGGCGCAGAGTACAGGCTCATGGAAACCAGAAATAAACAGAATAGAACAAACGTCATGGGTACAAACAGTGGTACCTGTAAGCATATACAACAGCAAATAGTTAAAATATCAAATCAAACATAAGGCTAGTCATACATGCACAACATGCTGTATGTGACAATAGACTGTCAGGTGTGGATCCACGATTAAGAGTTGTGGGAGGAGGAGGCTAAGACAATGTACCAGGTGGCATTTATGGGTTTTCAGCCTTCAAAATTAGAAAAGTACGGCAACATTAAAATTACCGGAGTTCTCTAATTAACGTCGGCTGTAACATTGCCACTATTTGTTTTATTAGACCCTAAAATCAACACATAATAATCAATCAAAATTTATAAAATCCAGTCTTTACCTGTGATCGGCTGTGAATTTGGAATTTAGTGATTAATTGATTTGTAAATTTACATTTGAAACACAAGTAATTTGATTTATTTATTCAAACTTTACTCACAATAGACACAAAATGCAATAAATAACTTGCTTCCTTCTTCATGAAGTGTAATAGATTGCATTCAATGCCAGAATATAAATGAAGTAGGCTTAGTTTATGCTGGTAATTTTATCACTGACGTCCAGTCCTACGACATCAGCAATTATGTTGGTAATACCGAATGCTGGCGTTAATTTTGAAGGCTGGGTTCGGCATGCGAAAATAAATTAAAAAGAAAAGTTATAGGTTATTTGAAAAGGAGTGCATTGTGCAGCCAGTATTTTGGCACGTTACTGATGTATTCTGCAGCCGTTTTTCATTCAAACCAACCACAAAATATTTTTCAAATCAATACTGTATTCCCCTTAAATCTGCAACTGACTGTATTTAAGTGAAAAAGCACTTCTCTCTCTTAAGTGTTTTTCTAACTTTGAGTTATAAAGTTAGGTGTATTACACTATTTACAAACGAAACAAACACTATAAAAATATTACCTAGACTTGTGTCATTGGCATGTCTAGGAAAGGCAAATATATGAAATGTAGATGACAATTCTAGTTATCATTAACCCTAGTGAAACCTATAAACTTTTACAAACCAGTAATAATGCAAACAAGTTATTTGCATGGACAGATGAAAAGGTACAGCATGCTGGACAAATTTTCCTTCCCCAGATTAAAATTAATAACATAAGTGTTCACCATACTTGTGAGTAAAGCAACCAGGCATTTCAAAAATTGTTGGCACTTATTGAAATGGGCTCGTGAGGGGTAATGGAAAGATTTATTCAGACTGAGCTTATTTAATCATAAATGAATGAATCAGCGCAAATTGATGGAGCGCTAATGAAAGATAACAATACCTTAAATGGTCTGTTCCATTCAGGATGCTTCCATCTATTGTATGGTATAGTTGCTGCAGACAGTCCAAGAAAAAGCCACTTGGTGAAGCTTAGATAATTTATAAGGCTGTAAATACTATTACTAGTCAAACAGAGCAAGCAAAATGGAACCTGAAAAATGAGTACACTTTTAAAGTAAAATCCAGCAAATTATGCCAACTGAGCAAAAGTAATATCTCTACGGACTTGGTCAATAGGTCTATATTTCCTTCACCGTATACACAGGACAGGAGAAAAGCTTGGATTTTTCTTCTGTCCTCAGACACAAACCTGGTCTGTTCTAGATTTATTTTATTGCAGGCCTATTTATTAATCTATTCGTTGCTTTTTGACTTTCAAATATCCTGATTTTTTGGCATATGCATAATCTCAAAAGATATTAAGAATTATATAAAGTTATTGAGGAACATGCAAGAAAAGCATACAGGTATAACAATCATCATCATCATCATCATGGCTCTGTCGATCATTCCTGATAGTTAGACATAAATAAAAATCATATGAGGCATTTGTGTCAACTGACCATAGAGTTTACAGAAAAGAATTCCACCACCCGAACCAGGTTAGAGCAGACTCAAACCCATGATGGTGTTTCTGCTAGGTTCATGGTCCCCTGCCTAAACTCCTCAATCAAATAACTTGTGCTGAATCACCATTTGTGGCAGAGCCAAGCCAAATGAGACATAAGTCGGAAACTTGAAAATTAAGTTTTCAATGGATTTTGAAACTACACATTATTATATTTAACAGACAAAAAAATCAGCTTCATACGATGTTTTCTTGCAAAGTTATGAACAATCAAAGTTTGAACATTTAAAATGTACGTTTTGAGAAAACTGCATATTGAAAATTGTGTATCAGTATACATTGACTAAGCAAGGTCATTGTAAAGTGCATTTTTTAAAACATTTTTTGATCATATATCTGAAAATTGTTAAGGTAGTATGAAAGGTGAATGTATGAACTGTATGTTTTGAAATGACCATTTTTTAATTTTTGCTTATTGTGGAAAACTAGCATTTGCGACTTACGTCTAATTGGTTTGGCTCTGCCACATTTAGTTTTATAGTGGATAATTATATAATATTCAATACCTTTGAGTTGGATACTGAAAAATATTGTACAGGCAAAATATTGAATGAGTCAAAGATGAATTCAATATTTTGCCACAGTGAGTACAATATTTTTAGTATCCCCAAAAATAGGTATTCAATACTATAATTACTATTCAAGCTTACTAGTACCGATTTGTCAGGACTTAGCATACAATAGGCCTACCACTGGTGACCAAGGCTTAGGTTTGCTAGCCTAGGCCTATGTCTTTAAAATTAAAATGTCCTTCTCTCATAGATAATCATGAAAAATATTAACGGCAACTCTTGTACGAAAGACTTCATTATTACTTGGTAATTCTTCATTAACAATAGGTCAACTTTAACAGAGGTCTATCTAGCTCTTGTGCATTCGACATTTATAGCATAAAACAATTCTCTCTTGTTGAAGTGATGTCAGTGGCTAGTATTGAACTGTTTGTTGTTGAATACCACATAATACTAAACCGATAAAAATGGCAGAATTGAATAATAATAGTTGTTATTGTCTTCATAAAGACTTCCAACTTACCATGATCAGAACAGCGGGTACTGGTGTCTTATAGTTGATATGAATCATAGAAAAGAAATTTGGCAGCTGTCCTTCACGTGAAGCAACAAAATACATCCTACAATTAAAGATATTTTAATTTTTTTATATATTTTTATTTCGTGTCACATCCAACAGCAAGTTTTCTCGCCACTTACAGGATGAGAACTACGCCAACAAGATGCAATGTATAGAACTTATTGTGCTGTATTGATCCAGTTGCAACACGACCCGGGCAGCATTACAAATACTCTAGTTTGTTAACCACCAAGTAAACCTTCAAAGCCACCCCAACTTGCTTTTGTGTGTGGACACTCTAGGAGTATCCCCACAAAAAATTGAGCAACAAATTGAGAATATAGGGACCCTTGACCAGATCTAAAAATGTTTCCTGTACTCACCGTGATGTACTCAGAATTGTGCCATTGCTGGATCCAATACAAGATGCTGCAACAATCAATGCCACGATCCACAAAAGTTTACCAATTGCAGACTGCCAGTATGCCTGTTGAAAGAAATGAAACATTTTACTTACTGTATGGGAATACAGCCTTCAAAATTATGAATGAATGAAAAATAAAAAAATGTACACCAGCAGTAAAATTGTCAGCAGTTTATACTATAATTACGTTAGCTATAACATCACCATTATATTAGGCATGTCATGGCAAAACCACCAAGTTGTCGCAAAATTGAAAAAAAATTGGAGTGAATACTGAAACCACCTTACAATTGTTGTAAGTCTTAAAATCAGTGGTAAATTATCAAAATCGTACATCTATACCAAACTAATGGAACAAAATATACAAGAATTTCCTTTGTATTTGTTAAATTTTCCGTTGTTTATTTGCTTATTTCTCAATAACTTCCTGTGCAACAACTTGGTGGTTTTGCCATGCCTGGTCCCATATATTGTTTTGTTAGACCCGAAATCAACTGATGATAATCAGTTAATCAATTCAAGCTTATTATTTAGTCTTCACCTGTGATCTGCTTTGAATTGGGAATTCAGTGATTGATTAACTGTAAATTTATACTTTATTTATTAACATTTCACTCACAATAGACACAAAATGCAATAAATAACTTGCTTCCTTCATTATAAAGTGCAATAGATAGTATTCATTGCCAGAATCTCTATGAAGTTTGCTTACATTATGTCAGAAAATTTGTCACCAATGTCCAGTCCCCAGCAATTACATCATTACAGTAATACCAAATGCCAGGGTTAATTTTGAAGGCTGGGATTAATATCCAGTGAATCGTGTTGCACATATACTGACCTGCTCTTGCCCTCAGGGCAATGTCTTTTTTTTGTGGATAAATGATACATCCATCCTCACCTGGGATTGCATAACCCAGAACACTAGGTACTCACTTCTCATCTCAAAAGATATACTGGGTTCTTCACATACAAGCAATTTGTGTAAACTGAGAATAGCGTTTTTATATAGTTTATAGAAGTTGACTTATTCCACCACGAGAACCAGGCACGGGCAGCCTCAATTCCACACTGTTGATTTAGCTATGGTTCATGGTTCCCCTGTCTAAACCACTCAGCCATATGATTCGTATCATGTTAGTAATTAAAAAAAAACAACATGGAATTAAGAGTTTCCCATTTTATTTTGTGTCACAACCAACAGCAAGTTTACTCACCACTTACAGGATGAGATCTACGCCATGCTTTCTAAACCAAGTCTCATTATGAGGCTTAGTGATTGGCATTGTTAAGTTGTGGGAACCAACCTTATAAGCAGCCAGGCTCTAACCCAGGACCTGAGGATGGGAAGGCAATCATGTTAACCACCAAGCAACACCACCACTCAGGGGCGGCGGAACGTTTTTGAATTAGAGGGGGACGAAGTTAAATTTTTAAAATCCACTCGGCTACCCCCAAGTCCGCTTAGAATTTGATGAGAAAAAGAAAAAAAAAAAATCTTGACTCTAAGTTTGTGCTTTTCTGGTCCCTAAAGGTGGTTTTCATGCCCACAATATTCATATTTTACCAAGGTTTTGATGTTGTGAAATGTAAATTTTGTTATTGGAGTCCCATCTCAGGGGGGAACGATCCCTCCCTGAGTTGTCACTGGGGGGATGCGTCCCCCCTCCTCCCCCCCTCTTCCGCCGCCCATGCCACCACTCCACTTTGTATGAACTCATTAAATGGACTAATAAAAAAAAAACAAAGCCAAGTCTAAGATGTGATCCATACCCTTAATTATTATTTTTTTTAACGGTCGATTTGGAACAAAATGACCTAATTCCTAACTTACCAATGCTACAGCCTCTGAATTGAGAACATCTTGAACGGATAGAACAGTGAAATAGGAAACGTTGACAAGAAGGTATAACGATGTAATAATAATCATTGAGATAATAATTGAAAGTGGTATGGTTCTGTAAACAAAACAGAAAATAAACATTAAAAACAATGTAAAGGGTTACCTGTACATTTAATTGACTAGTTAAAATTGATGGAATATATAATATAGTTTTAGAATATAATATTAAGATAAAGGACATTCCAAAGATTCATTGTCTCACAATTGAATTAATCACCAAAATAGGTTTTTAGTCAAATTTATGAGAAATTTTACTTGCATTATACTTTACTTTTTAGATCAGTTTTCATGCAGGAATGTGTCCCTTACATAGATTTTCAGGAATTTTTATTCTTTTTGTTTATTTTGAAACTGTTTTATGGACAATTTTCTCAAAACTGTATTTCCATACATGAAAACTTCAAATGCTCATATCTTACTATCTATACGATGAATGTCATATAAATTGCACATTACAGTTTTTATAGTATACAGTACTTTCTTTTGTGTACCAATAACACAATTTTTCATTTTCCTGTCATGAGACTTATTTTGTGGTAAGACCTAACAATTTATAATAAAAAGATGAAAAATAGTTTACGAAATTTAAATACCCACTATAAAACATGTTGTTGTTGTTGCATTGTTTGGAATTTCAATAATATTTCAGTTACAGTATGGACATAATACAACCTTAGTTTCATACAGAATTTCAAAGAGCTTATCTAACACAACTTCCTAATTAAAAAGTTTTCACATAAAAAACAAGATCATGATAATAATATGCTAATTAGCTGCCTTTGCTATCAAGGGAGGATATCGTCAACAGTACATGTATGCCCCTCTTATATTACGTGCGCTGCCTCTTATATTACGTGCGCTGCCTCTTATATTACGTGCGCTGCCTCTTATATTACGTGCGCTGCCTCTTATATTACGT
>JAOTQE010114588.1:0-12989 GCA_025631205.1 Nesometra sesokonis
CCCCGACAGGGAAGCCCTACCCCCGGCCCGCCTCCGCTGGCGCCACCATTGAATTGGACTCATTAATTACAACACATAAAACCAGTTGAAGCTTATTATCTAAGAAACTATGACTGATGAAGAGGACCTACAGTTGAACCTACCGTAAGCGGACACCCTCGGATCTGGGAAAAGTGTCCGCTTACGAGAATTTCGGCCGATAGAGGGCCAAAATTGTAAACTTATGTATACGTCCGTATGTCTCACATTTCACAGCCTTCTCAACAGAAATGGCCTCTCTTAATTGCTAGACACCGCATTCAATATTGTATTACAAATTGTTTATCATTTCTTAAAGATTAGTTCAGTAATTGATTCTCAGCCATGACGATTTTGTACAGAAATTTGTATTCCTTTTACAGAAAAATCACTAAATTTTTCGGGAGGTCCGCTTATGGGAGGTAAATTAACATACGAAAAAAATCTAAATTTGAAGACAAAAAGTGTCCGCATCCGCTTAAGGGAGGTGTCCGCTTACTAGAGATACCAAATGCACTGATTAGATAGGAAGAACAAACGGGTCTTTGAATTAGTGCCCGTTATGGAAGGTGTCCGCTTAAGGGAGGTGTCCGCACAGGGAGGTTCAACTGTATAACGTAACATAAAACACAACAACGTAGTAGGTAGTACTAAACCGGGGTTGCTTAAATCATAGAGCTATCTATAATAGCTCCATGCTTGAATGGGTAGCTCATTCATTATAAATTACGAGGATATTAAAATATTGCACCTCTAGATGCTCTGAATTGGTACTCTTATACATTTTAAATACTTGACGTGCTTAATTATGATAAATAGGCCTATAAAATCATTTGAAAAACATAATACCCAAAACCGGTTCATCAGCAATTAAATTAACAACTCGTATTTATTTCTGGTCACACCCAACAGCAAGTTTTTGGTCTTTTTCAGGATGGGATTTAGTACCTGATATTACTGTCAACTTAAAATAAGAAGTTTATGTATGTACTTAACGCGCAGGTTTCCCATTTAATATAATTATTTATGTTATGTTAGTACTGTAACACTATTAATTATAACTTGCGATTTTTTCAGAATTACGCGAGTAAAAAATGTTATATTCCATTACTTTAATAACTAGGCAGTAGCTTTGTTAACATCTTGGTTTACGAGTATCTGTGGGTACCTTGAACAAAGTTCTCAAAATATACACCTGTAGTATTCCTGACGCTATAATGACCACACACTGCACAAATGACCACCTGTTTACGTATGCTAAGTTTTCTGTTAGAAGGTACCAATCATGTATCGCGTCCCGCCTATTTTTCATTTGATATAGCCTCATCTCTCGAACGCCTTCGTTCAATTTCCTGATAGTATTCTGTGAAATGAAAATAAATACAGTAATATGATTGATAATTAACTACCGTAAACTCTTGAAAATATATCCAATGGGCTTTAGACCTCGAAAGAAACTCATCTCGAAACAAAGCCCCGCTTGTGAAAGTAAACTCGAAAAAGAAGGTAATCTGGAAAGGAAGCCCTGCTTAAGAGTTCACATGTAACCTTGAAAAGAAGGTAATTTGGAAAAGAGTCCCATTTATGCTTGTAGATGTAACATCGAAAAGAAGGTCATCTGAAAAAGAGTCCCACTTAAGCTTGCAAATGTAACCTCGACAAGAAGGTCATCTGGAAAAGAGTCTCACTTAAGCTTGCAAATGTAACCTCGACAAGAAGGTCATCTGGAAAAGAGTCCCACTTAAGTTTGCAAATATAACCTCGAAAAGGGTAATCTGAAAATGAGTCCCACTTAAGCTTGCAAATGTAATATCACCAAGAAGGCCATATGGAAAGGAGTCCCACTTAAACTTGCAAATGTAACATCGAAAAGAAGGTAATCTTGAAAAGAGTCCTACTTAAGCTTACAAATGTAACCTAGAAAAGACGGTCTGCAAAAGAGTCCTACTTCAGCTTGCAATGTAACATAGAAAAGAAGGTCATCAGAAAAGAGTCCTACTTGAGGTTGCAAATGTAACCTAGAAAAGAAGGTCATCAAAAAAGTGTCCTAACTAAGCTTGCAAATGTAACCTCGAAATGAAGGTAATCTGGAAAAGAGTCCCACTTAAACTTGCTAGTGTAACCTCAACACTTATTGAAATAAAAAAGTTGTATCCTTTCAAAATACAGTATATCTTCAACAGTCCTAATTTTTTATACCATCCCTTAATTCGTAAATAATCCCAATTTTGAGTTTATAAAGGTAATGTTTATTTACTGTTAGATTATTTCAGATGTTTGCACCTGTAACTAAGGATCTTTATAGGTACGGTCCATGCTTCAAAAACATCATAATGATGTAAAACAACATCTTTCTATCCTTGATCTTAATAATTTCAGCTATCCATCTATTTTGGAAGATAAATGTACTCTTGTCTTTCTTGTATTTCAGGGGCGGGAGCAGAATTTTAGAAAACAGGGGCCGGTAGAGCTTAATATTTGTTGGGGGCATGCTTCTCCGGGAAATTGTGGTTTTTTATATGTCCTGAAATGGACTTAGATGTGTGTTCATGGATCAATATTTGTAATGATTGCTGAATACTTTTTTGTTTTACAGAACAACTGTTAATAATATTGATATACTTTCCGAAAGGGAACAGGAGGGGCCGGTCCCATTTAATTGTATTTATGCAGTGATTGCCCTTTCAATTGTCTCTGCTTCTTTTGGGGTAAGATATACAACCAATGCCACATCCCATCCTAAAATATGGTGGTTCACTTTTAGGCTGTCTCACAGTGTTAGGCCCATAAAAATAATCATTAGCTTATCACCCTACCATAGCATAAAATTGATGAGGGCGGGAGGCTTTTTTTTAACCGACTCTTCAACGTATAGTGGGTCTCACCTTGGGGCACTAGATCGTCCATCATTATTTTACACTCACACAAATACGACGAAAATACCACACCAGTCTGCAACGAATATTGATCATTCTAATTGTGTACATCGTTGTGAGTTCGAGAATCGATCATATACATTTATATTAAGAAAATCCGAATTATTTCATTTGAATGTAACAGAAAAAAAAGCCGGTCGTTTCAATAGCAAAATTAAAATAGTGTAATAGTAAAAAATAATATCGGGATTTCCACAAAGGTGATGCACGCAGGGGTGATTTTTTTGTATGGGCCTAATCACTTTTAGTGCTTTACTGTGCACTACAGGTTTCACAAACCCGATTTAAGTCTCGCCATAAGGCCTATTAAATTATTTCAATCGTGGTAGGCGAACGGCACCTCAAAATTTAGTTGTCATTGTGTTATAGGCCTACATTATGCATGATGGATTTTGAAATAATGTGCATAGTCTTAAAGTCTGGTACTCCGAGTTAAAAATGTCCTACTTGGGGTCTAGGCCCGAGCCTACGAATCCTGGTGTATAACTGCGCAAAAACCAAGAACTGAGCTTTTTTTTTATAAAAGAATAGGCAAAGCTAGAATCGTGGGAAGATTTTTTATGTGTAGGCCTAGTATCATTTCTTCTCTTGTGCTTAGCTTCAACCAGTTGACGTGACAAGAAAGAGTTTGATTGGATAATTCTACGAATAAATATTTATTTTGATCCACCAACTCAAATACGGATGGCGAGTTCTTTATGAAACCCTGGTATCTAAGATGTACTTGACAGTAAGCCTCTGCCGTGGTAGATACTTTACTGACTTGAGATTGTTGGTGGCGCTGCGTGGATCACAATAACTACCGGATAAAAGCAATTTTCTGAGTCTTTTTGACCGTTCGACGTGTATTTTATGTTTTGCAATCTTACCGTGATATTACCAAGGCTCTCCCTGTGTTCAGTCTCCACTTCAACAACTTTTTCAAAACGGTTGTGATCAAATACGTCGATATATATGTGAATCTTTTTAGTGTAAAACCTGCTAGCTTCATTTCCAAGACATATGTTATAGACACCTTAAAGAAATATAATTTATTGATAAATTGAACAGTCAGTCAGGTACACATCAGTGGCGGATCTGTGGTTTCGCTGTTTTATGACAACGCTCAACATGGTTAAAGCCTGTCCTTAGCAAGGCTGCCGACACTGAGCCGGCCACCGAAATTGACTATAACGTAAACCCACCGTGCGAACCCTGACCCGCAGTGGCCAAGATTATGTAATTTCTGCGCATGCGGTAGAATTTGCGTTGAATATACGATCAAGTTTATTTTTAAAGAAACGAAACCACAGATAAACACTTTGTCCGTATCCGGCGAAACGTTTTTGAAAGTGAGGCGCTCATTCGTCAGACAGAACTGTCGAAAGTGGTCATGCAACTTTTGGAGTTAAGGTATTGAAGGCCAGAGGCCCGAACCTGGGGTGGGGGCAAGGGGGCCGCCAAGGGGAACCGGACAGGGGTCGAGGGAGCGAACCCCCTGGAAGCTCAGCTTTTCAGGACATTTATTTAGATAATCTGATTTAATTTAGATGGCGTGAAACCACAAATTTATTCATTTACACAGTTATATTAATTTAGTTTTTTTATTAGTTTTTATTTATAATATACATTCTTTTATCCAATAGCAAACGATGCGCTTATAAAAACAGTATTAAGTATCAATTATGTATTAAGTAAAACATAATATGTTTCGACATACCTGGTTGTTTAACCTTCAGTTGCATACTATCTTCGAGATCCTGGTAGTTTTCTCTTACGATTGTACCATATGAATCCGAAACAACGAATGCAAAATTTTGATCAGCCTGGTCGCCCGAAACAACCTGTAACGCATATAAATTATTAAGACGGATGCAACAAAATTTGATAGCAATAACAACAATTGTGAACAGCTGCATGGACGTTACGATAAAATGACTACAATACGCCAGAAGCGGTCACTACCCAAACTTTTCAGTTAATGATACTGCCACTTGTCATACGTCAAATTTTTCCAGGATGAATACAGTAATCTGAATTGTTGGGGCTGGGGTGGGGGGGGGGAATTGCTGTGTTGGTGAACCTTTACCCAATATGGTTTTACCAAATAACAATGTATTTGCTCCAATTTATAGATATATTTGGTTATCCATGCGCCTATTTCTAGCTTTCCCCTATTTAGCGGACGTCTTTCTTGTAATAAAAATAGGCTAAAAATATTTGTTTTTAATTTAATTGGGGAAGGTGGTTTAAACCAAGTCCCTTTAAATCTGTCTTACGAATGTATTCGTTTAAATATGTTGCAAGACACGACGTTTCTTACCCGGTACGATACAGCAAACACCATCCCTTCTTCCAGGTATTGGTGGTAACATTCTCTTTGTCGTGGACCAAGCGAGAGCGTAAAATCAAAATGAGTCCAGACTTTGTTGTCAGACTTCAAGGGATCAAAAGCAGACGAAACGTTTACAAGCAATACGAGAATAAAATAAATGCTGCAAAATATGGCGGCTGCCATTGTGTGTGGCTTCTAGTGAGATAGGACCATGATCATTATATTATCATTAGTAACGTGTTATGCCATATGGTGTAATGCATAGCGTGTTGATATTCCCGGGAGATTAGTTATGATAATTTAGGCCTACTCCGTTGCAGGACAACGGCTTAATTATCACGCGGGAAAGATAACATAAACATATAAAATATTCATGAGTTATTACAATTTGATTTTAATCTGTTTGAAAACATGTTGAAACGTTTAAGCACAAATTATTAGATTAGAGTTATGATAATTTAGGCCTACTCCATTGCAAAAAACAACGACAAAATTATCGCGCAGGAAAGATAACAGAATATATCAAATATTCATGAGTTATTACCATTTTATTTTAATCTGACTGTCTGAAAACATGTTGAAACGTTTAAGCACTATCTGATCTAATTATTAAATACAATTCTTTATTGCAAACACTAAAATACGGTCAAACAACATATTTTGTTTTCAAACCTGACCAACTCAAAATCTAAAAAGTCATGGTTATTATTTGCTCACACTTGTGTGTAATACATAGACTTACGGCTAGATAGTGAACTTAACACTATAGAATTGCAATCCCATGTAGGCGCCTACAATTGATAGTCGCCAGCTTCACAAACATTTGAGTTAATAATAATAATTGTTTTATAATTATTTTATTTTTAACATTCTTTTGTCATAAAAATTATTTATGTATGTTACATATATTTTACGGTGTCATTTGTCTTTGTATTTGGATTAAATCTACTTCCATTCATTGATAAATCAGAAACTTTTAAGAAAGATTGGGGGCGCAATTTTGCCGTATAGTAAAAGGTTTAAACGTATATATTCTATTGATTCAACAATCTCCAAACGAATTGTGGATTTTCAACTGCTGTAGACTCTTGTCATTAGACCGCATATTGCAATAAGAAACTTTATAACCCTACGCAAAATTATTCCAAAACCTTTGCTAAATGTTCAGATGTTTGTACGTAATCCTCTTAATGTAAGAGAGTCATATACTCTTTGAGGAATGGCCCGAGAAACCACTCCAAAAAGAATGAAAATTCACTGAAATTTATGCATGGCTTCGTTGTTCCATTTTAGTAACTTTACTTTACATTTGAAATTAATTAGTTTATTATTTATGCTCTTCACCCTAACTGGAAGAGCATTCCAGTTTGAGATACAGATTGAACAAAAAAGAATACTGAAGATAATGTTTAAATTTTGGTACAACAAGGTCATGCATGGTTGTTTTCAAACAATGGCTATGAATATTTTTTAATTTGGTGAAGTCTTCTAAAGGACAGGATTCATAAAATATTCTATGGGCATGATTACATGAAAGTTAGATTGTTTTTAAATTAATTGGAAGGCAGCCAGTGGATATGAAATCTAAGGGAGTTATATGGTACCTCGCACCTTTGCTCAAAATAAACATGAGAGTTTTGCTCTGAGCTGTTTGAAATTTAAATTGATACTTTTTAGGGAGACCCCAGTAACAAGATGATATACTGTAGTCAAAAAGACTAAATATTAGGGCAGAGCAAACCAATTTTCTGACCTTTTGGTTAAGATATGCACCCTGTCTATATAATTTTTTTTAAGCCTAGAATTAACCTTCGTTAGAATAGACAAAGAAGTAGACTCTCATTTCAGATATTGATCAAGTTCCAGACCAAGGTACTTGACTGAGTCATTACACTTTATTTCTCGGCCATTGCACAACACACTAAAATTAATTCTCTTTGTCAATCTTTTTCCTCTTAGAACAAAAAAAAGCTCAATTTTATCTGAGTACAATGGCATATTGTTATCAACTAGCCATTGATAACATCTGTCTATTTTGCTTAATCTGCTTTGAATTTCGTTTAAATCGTCTAACTAAAAGAACACTGTCATCAGCATACTGTAACCGAAGGCATTCGACAGCGTTCGCCATGTCAGTATTATGTAGCAAAGAAAGAGGATTTGGGCCAAGTAGACTCCACACATAAGTTCCAGTCCTGTTGACTCGGTGTTGTTAACGGTAACAACTTTCCTTCGGTTTTTCAAATAGGACTGAACCAACCAATTGAGCGGACACCAAGAGCCTCTAACTTATTACAAGGAATGGCATGACCAATACTGTCGAATGCCTTCTGTCTATCCAACAATGGCATAACAACATATTTACCTCATGATATTTGCTTTTAAATGTAGTCTTGTATATATGTAGTATATATGAGGCAGGTGTCCGTAGATAAAATGCCTCTGAAACCTGAATGGAACATGTACAAAAGCTTATTTGATTCCAGATATTAAATTGTATTAAAACAGATTAAATATTTTAGAGATTATTGGAAGAACACTGTTTGGACGGTAGTTGCCGGAAAGAATTTATTTTTCTTTTTAAATAGAGGTTTGACATTTTCTTGTATAAGTATGTCGAGAAACTTTTCAGATTTGATAGAATAATTAATAATATGAGTTAGTGGTTTACTGATATGATCAGCAGCATCTCTGATAAATCTGACTGGTATACCAGACCAGTGCTCTTCCTTGGATTAACATTCTTGAGTTCGTTTATAACAAAATGCACATCAATTTCTTGAATAATGGAAGTAGGCCTACACTGTACATGATTATAAAAACTTCTAGACTTTTGAGAACAGGTAGCAAATACAGCTTTAGTTGACGGCAATAACTTAACAAGATTGTGTGCTATATTTACAAAGAAATGATCAAAGTAGTTTGAGATAGTTATCCCGTCATAAGTTTTTTTTTGCCATAAACTTCGATCACTATTGACCTTCTTTACCCTTTTTATCGTTACCAAGGTCTTTTAATAATTTCCAGAGTATTTTAGGGTTGTCTTGGTTTTCATTAAATTGATTCGAAAGATGATATTTTTTGCCTTTTTACAAATTTTTGAATCTTGTTACGAAATGAACAGTAGATTGTTTTTTTTAAAATTATTTATCATTTTTTACTATACTTTTACTTTTTTTATGCCATTTGTCTCTATCTCTTTTATCATTTAGAATTTCAACCGACATTCATGGCTCAGTTTGATGTTTTATTCTTACCTCTTTAGATGTGCTACAATTTACGTTAATGAATAATTCATGAAATTTACACCATTTAGAATTAATATCATGTTTTCATACACAGGTTACCAATCAACATTATTTAAAATTTCATTATATAGGTTGCACTTTTTAATAGACCTTATATTTACTTCGTTATGTCTAAAATGTTTAAGTTTTGTTATTTTCCTTGTGTAAAACATCATGAATTGGTCACTAATTTCACTGATAATTACATAATTACACCATATTGACTAACGTTTTTAGGGTTGTTACATTTAATAAGATCAATGATACTACTACAACCATTTCCATTATGTGTTACAGAATCTATAATTTGCATCAAGTCAAAGGTCTTGTATATTTATGTTTTGGATCGTTGGCATTTGTGTTGATATTAAAATCTCCTAAATTGTGCTGAAGTTTGTTCACTACTTCTTCTTTAGTTTTCTAAAAAGAACCCGCAGCCAATTTTCTGAGACCTTTAGTCTGATGCTTTGTTTATAGGTCAAACCTTAGAGACACATTGAGTCTATAAGTGGCCCTATATTACATAATACATTTTAGTTATTGTTCCAAACTATTAGTAGGGTTCGATATGTATTCCAGATGTTTGGATTTTATTGGCTAATTTTATCAATTTTGGGGTGCTGATTTCAAAAAAGTTAGGTGCCATTGTTTTTTAAGTCGCGTCTTCAGCCATGTAAATCGGTGCATATCTCAGCATGTGAACCATGTAGAACAACAATTTTTGTGTCTAAATATATGTTTAAAATGTCAAGAAATATCATTATCCCATTTAGAATAGGATCAGATGACAATTTTGGCCACAAGTTGGTCATTTATTTAACTTTGGGTCATTTGAGGTCATAGTAGGGCTGATTATGTATTTCAAATGGAATTTCGTGCCAAAATGAATTTTATTGGCCATATTGAAATTCAAAATGGCGGCCGAAGACGTGATTTTAAAAATGGCACCTAACTTTTCTGAAATCAGCACCCCAATATTGATAAAGTTAGCCAATAAAATCTATTTATTTACTTTAAAAAGTAGCATATAACGGACAGCACACTGTTGATAAATTTGAAACATTAATGCACAAAAATCCCCCTAAATTTGTCATTATGCCTTACCCCTTTCATCTATGCCGAAGAGGAAATTATTTCCTTCAAGTTTATTAATTTTTGTTATTTTGTAAATTTTATATAGAAAAGTAAATTCAAGTGAAAACAATCCAGAAAGAAACGACTTGAGGTGTACCTATTTTGGAAAAGTAATGTTAATGTCTTTAATATGCCAATTCTAATTTATGCAAAAATTGTGAATTTACTTAAAAGATTTATAATACAAAACGAAACGTAATTATATTGGTATGGTTATGCTTGACCTAAAAACACCTTTTGACACTGTCTATCATATTATTTGGGGTTACAATTGTCGAAAAGCTCATAACGAATTAATAGAAAACATGTTTTTATCGCCGGTAAGTCTTCTTCCTTTTTTCCAAAGGAAATTAGTTCCGCTTCGATTTATTATACAACAGCCACATCAACAGCAACACCAATAAGCACAGCAACTATTAATACTAATAATTGATTTATAGCGGATATATAGGTAACAGAATTTAAAAAAAATATGTGAATTTGCACTCAGAGTGAAATGCGCTTTCCGACAGTGCTGGGCACCGTTGATTCATGTGTGTAGTTGCCAGACGCGATGAGAGTCTTCAGGCGCGGATCCAAGGGGAGGGGGAGGCAACGGACCCGGGTCCCCTTTTGACTTGGAAAAATAATGTTTTTTCACGCTTTTGACCTCTAAAAGTGCACCAGAGATCATATGTAGAGAAAAATTTTCCCAGGCGCTAGGCTGACCCTGGACCCACGCCTATTGCCATAAGTTTACTGTTAAAATCTCACACTTGTTTTTGCCAAAATTTACATCCGGCCCAGGGGCGGTCGCAGAATAAACTTAATGGGGCTGCCCAAGAGCAAAAATTATATGACGGGAGCGGCCTATGACCCCTGCTCGGGGTTGAAATTTCAATACGATGAAATGGGTTTTACATTTAGTAGTACCATGCTGTACTACATTCGAATTTTGTATTTTATGACAAGAAAACTATGAAATTAAGGGTGTTGCCCGGGCAACTAGGGCAACACCCATGTGTCCGCCACTGCGGCCCCCTCTTTCGAGCTCTGCTGGATCCGCCCCTGAGTCTTCTAATTGTCGGCCGAAGTTTTTTTTTGTGATTTTCCTGTTGAATCTTTCTCGACGCGACAAACCCGACGGTTAAAAATTGACCAATCAGATGAGTTGAGCAATCTGAATCCAGGCACTCATTGCGACGCACGACAAAGTGCCCGATTTTATCTTTACAGAAATATGTCTTAAGATTACCTTTGAAAACAGATTCATTTTTATAATGAAAGAGTGGTAAGGAAATCCAGAAAGTAGTCGTTGCAAAATTATCTAGAGCCAATTGTTTTAGAGTAAGTATTTAGTTACTAATAGGAGTCGTCCATTTAGACTTAGTTCCTCCTGTGCCAACATCGGGCAGCAAGATCTCGCCATCTGTTTCTGTTTGAAGCAACTGTCCCGGCTTCATCCCAGGAAATGTCCATCTTCTTCAGGTCCTTGAGGAAGGTCCTGCGTCAGGTATGGTCTGCCCCTTTTCCTTTTTCTGTTTGGTGGTACCCATGTCATAGCAATCTTTGAGTGTATCTCATCTGGTAAATGTAGGATGTGCCCAGTCAATCTTAATCTTCTTTCAGTGATGGTTACATTTAGTGGTTGTGTATTGCCCCTTTCAAGGATTTTGTTGTTCGTAACATGATCCTGCCATTTCACTTTCAAAATCTTTCTTTAACATCGCTGATGGAAAATATTCAATTTTTGGCCAGTCTGGCTGTCCACTTCCAGGTTTCACATGTATAAATTGATGTTGGTATTACAATACTATTGAAGAGGCGAAGATTTGTATTTAAGCTGATGTTGCTGACCAAACAGGGTACATACGTTGGAAAACTGCAGCTGCTTTACCAATTCTGATATTGATGTCAGGTTCCCCACCGCCATCATTTGACACGACGCTGCCAAGGTAAGTGAATTGGTTAACTGTGTCAATCTGATTGTTGTTCTGATTACTTTGTCTTGTTGAGGTTGATATTCAATGGTATTTGACTGTGGTTTCATAACTTCATCAATTTTGTTTTTTCGGAGCTCACTCTCAGTCCAAGTCTCTCTGCCAACTGTCCATAAATTACGTAACGCTATTTTGCCCATTTCAAAGACCAACCCACCCCTGTAACAAATTGTAACGCTGTAAGGCCCCCTCAAATTATGTAATATTTGTTTCAATACCTCCACACACTAAAAAAAACATCGTCTACCAAATGAAGGATTTAAGAGTGTATACTCATTTAATCTAAAGAAAGCAACCGCAGTAATGTTCAATAACATTACTATAATATTTATTTTATTCTAATAATACACCAGGTATACATAACCATGTAACTTGAAATATTGTGCCTCTTTGTGTCTATAAACTAAATCTCTATTACTAAATTAACTGAATATACTGATGACCATAATATTGTTATCTGTAATATGATGAGAAAAATAAGAATACAAACATAAAGACTTCCACCCTTTACTGTAACAAAAATCTTCATACCCCACCTCTCCTTGCGTTACGTAATTTGTGGAAAGCCCATACTTGGTTACGTTACTGTTACTGGTCCCGTGACCTTCACACTTTATCTTCTCACCAGCTTCCCCCAAGAGTCTCGGTTACGTGCCAATATCTGTGACTTTGAGAAGGATTTTCCAGCCCATTCAGTGATGTTGTCTGTCCATTTTCCCTTAATTATCTGTATCCTTGTCTCCTTCTTCGGGTGGTACCTTGGAGGATGGTCGTGGAAAAGTTATTGGCTCTGGTGATGTTCACGATATGTTAATATACTGTATAGTTGAAGAAAGAGTTGGAACAGTGGACAAATTGGAAAACCTTTGAATACAATAGTGAACAAATTGAAGCAGTTGAGAATACAAGTCTGACCATTTGAGAAACCAAGTTGACCATTTGAGAAATACAATTTGAAAAATTTCCAACAGTAACCTCAATTAGAAAATCTGTCAGAAGACATCACCATTTTAAACTCAGCATTTATCAACAACCTTGTTTAATGCACAATTACTAAAATGGAGAGCATAACACAACTTTAGTAAATGTCTCGTCACTGTAGGCCTATAAATTTATCAAGTGTATCTTTGTATCTTCGAGCATGTCGATTGATCTAACACCAATTAGTGCTTTTGGGATCTAGATAGATCTAAATAGACACACAGAGATGGTTAAAATGGCATCCAGTCTCCACTAGAATTATGGACTATTATTGCTTGTTGATGAAATTCAAACAAAGGCATGTATAGCATTCCCAGAAATTTGCATATATCTGGCCAAC